>JABFEB020000035.1:7833036-7843630 GCA_019775895.2 Stomatorhinus ivindoensis
ACTAGCCTGCTGCATCATTTTTTCACTTTGATTTTTGGGGTGTCTTTGAATTCAGTCCTCTGTAGGTTGATCATTTTCATTTCCATCAAACAATGTGGCATCCCATCATTCCTAAAACATTGCTCAGTCCATATCAGCATAGAAATCCAGTATGATTTTTCCCCCATTGAGATCTGATGTGTTTTCAAAGTGTTCCTTTAATTCTTTTGAGCAGTGTATATTTCCATGTAATATGCATATATACTTCCCTGAAGAAAAATAAATATCACATGAGCAGTTTTACGAAGAAATCTAAATGATCTAAAATCTAAAAGCCTGAGAGGGTATCGTGAGGGCCTAAACCATGACACCCATGTTTATCGGTGCTTACTATGCAAATTCTAACATTTTTGCTGGTTGTGAACAACCCATAATTTTTGCTCTGTAAAGTAGAAGCAATTCCAAGTAACTGTTATGTGTGTACTGCATACAACCCACCTCATAATATTTAACTACAAACACAGGCCATTACTTTCAGGCGTGTTCTGTCATGCGCTGCATCACTGTCATCTCACCCACTACCTTATTCAACCATCTGAAAGGCCCGAAAAAGATGTTTGAGTTCAACAGTCAGCTACAAACACTACTCTTTGGGATCTAGTAAAGGGGAGCTTTACAGTGACATCCCAGCCAACATTTTTCCAGGGATCGGCGGTAAGTGTTACCACTGGACACTGGCAGGTGTGGAAATTGTAATGCAATGGGCACAAGTAGCTGTATTATCAAATGTACCTTAACTGCTCCTTCATTCTGCCCAGCTTCCATTAGCTTTTGGCATTCCTGCTATTCCATTACTAGCAACTGCAGTCATTAACTGGTAACCCTTTCACCAGCATTTAAAGTAGCTCTTTCGGATAATTGAGAACAAAGCACAGTAACTACATATATTTGCAGCATGATACAAATGAATTAGGGCTGGAACTTGGAAAAAACAATGAATTAAATTAAATTAAAGCAAATCCAGCAAATATATATATATATATATATATATATATATATATTTTTTTTGCAAGACGTTGCATGACAAGGTACCTATTTGGGGGGAATGATTAAAAATAATCAGATAAGAGCAACAAATTACAAAAACGTTAATATGCCTAAAAAGTTAAAATAATGTCAATTACTCTACACCAGTGGTTCCCAAACTGCGGGGCACGCCCCCCTAGGGGGGCACAGAGGTATTGCGGAGGGGCGCACCAGTGGGATAGCCTCAGGGGTACGTGCCACCCTAAAATAATCTTTTTACAAACTGGACGATTAAACAAATAAAGCAGCGCAACATTACAGTAACTAACGATAAATAAACCACTATCTTACGTGTACTACTAAAGCGTTTATGTAATTTATTTAAACTGTATTTTACCAGGTAAATTAACTGAAATCCAGTTCTCACTGCTTTACGTGATATTCGAGAGAAATGGCAGATAACACATCAGAACATGCTGGGATGCAAACGACACGTTCTTCAGCCAATAAGGGCTAAGTTGTGTCGTCATGGAGGCTGTTCCAGTTGGTTCAGCTGGCTGAGAGGTGCTGTATGGTCTGTCTTAAGTCGTCTTGCTCTTGCAAGGTTTTTGTACCATGTGACATGGTGACGTGTGACGACTTTTTGCAGCACTGGGCAAAAAAATCTAACCATACCATGAACAACTCCCAAGTTTGTAAAAATGACCCATAATTTAAAATTTATTAGCTCTAAAAATAGATACCTGACAACCAATGCAAATGCAGGCCTACATGAATGATCTATAAGATTTTATATTGCAAATTACAATGTTTCTATGTTATGATTGCCTACATCTGGCATTTCATCATAATGAAATATACCAGGTAACATCAGCTTCCCTGTGCATTGCAGAGTATTTTGATTTTAACTCTGAATTCAGGGATTTTGCACAGTGTCACGACCTAAACTCTGACATTGCTTACAAACAACAACTATTACAGGCACTCCTCAGTTAATGACCTACCTGTTTAACAACCAGCCAGACTTACAACCAGTTCTCCCACTAGTTGGTATTGTACGCTATAGGAGAACTTTGGTCACAGCGCGGTGTCTCAGTGTCAAGCGTCTCATCTCACGTCATCTTTTCTCACTCACATTCCCACAGTTCCCCCAATTTCTTTAGTGCATCATTTATTTTTTTTTTATTTTATCCTTGCTGCTTGTATTTTCATGTTCTGCAATATATACGTTTTTCCAATGAAAACAAAGTGATCAAGTTGGAGTTTCCTTTAGACCTTTCATTTATTCAGAATAAATAATGATTACCTGTATTTACAGTATGCAAACCTATGTATATTACAGATGATTTCCTCTATTTTCATGCTTGAAATATCAGTCACTTAATGACCTAGTCGTAGGAACGGAATTCGGTCGTTAAGTGAGGAGTGCCTGTATAGGTCTCTTATAATCTATGCTCATGCTATTCTCCTTAGAGCAACAAAATAAGGCATGCATTAATGCAACCAATGAAACAATAATGTGTTATGACAGCATTAACGCAATGTGTTAACAAGCTAAATTTTCTGGCATAAAATAAATATCTTCAAAAATATCTGTAGTAGTTATACAAGTATATGTATCAATTTGTTGACTCTACCACCAGCACACCATCCTTGGGTAATCAATACCTTATAAAGTTATTTTAACCGATTACATGAATCAATTGAGTAAGTTGCTGATGAAATTTTACAGGGATATAGAATGGCTGGGGTGGCCCTGAGGAGAGGTTTGGGAATGAGAGTCATCCAAAATTAGATCAGGAACTTTCTGGAATGAGAGTCATCCGAAAAAATATCAGGAACTTTCTGGAATGAGAGTCATTCGAAAAAATATCAGGAGCTTTCTGGAGAACAGGAAAAAATCTCATTATTTTTTATTGCGTTATCGCTCATTAGCATCTAATCTGATGATAAAGTGTGATCTTTTCGGAGATAATATATATTTAGTACCTAGATGAAGAGCTTGAGACATTTTCTTCGACTTTGGCAGCTAAGACTTTTGTACAGTAGTATGTATGATTTGTAGTTCAGTGGGAATTTTTTTATAGTTGAATGTACAGTGTAATATTTGGGGTTTTAGGACATAGCATATAGCTGTCTAAGTCAACTGGCCAAGGGTGCGTTTCCCAAAAGCATAGTTGCTAACTACATTAGCAGCTTGTGTAGTTTGAACTATGCAAGTACGATGCAGGTGTTTCCCGAACTATGGAGGTAACAACGTTGTGAACTTATATCCATCGTTAAGCGACGCAGGTGTTTCCCAAAACCACAATTCGATGAACGTTCAGAAACACTGCCGTTAAGTTGTAAAGTTCGAACCTGGGTGTGGCTGTAGTTGAAGCTTTGTTCTTGGTTACTATGTCATTGATGGTGGAAAATGCAGTCAATGGAGGGTAGGCAACATGTACGTGAGGCAACAAAATTAAAAATCCTGCTGTACAAATATCTATAATGTCAAGTGTTTTGAAAGTGTAGTTGTGAGAGTACTTTTTATGTATTTCTCTGTTCATGAGTATGATATGATTGGAGAAGATGATGCTTACCCACCACATTTGTGCTATATTATAGAATTATTACATAGATAAATATATATTTAGGATTGCACAATTATGACATTGCAATATCACATTGTGCAATATTGCAATATATATAAATCCAAAAAGGAGATGACATTTCCCGAAATAAACCATTGCCAAAAGAACTTATCTAACAATAACGTGTATCTAGTAAGCTGGTGGTGTTATGGTGAGTATGTCCACATAGTATTAAACAGGAAAAACACGGGGAAAGCAAATAAACACGGGCAAGTTAATGACAAAAAAACTGAATCACTATGAAAATAGATTAAAAAACAAAAACAGCAGGGCTTGGATATGAACCAATAGCCATGAAGGTGAGAAATTTGGTATATCGTGGTGGGTGTTTTGTGCACCCATCAATCTCACTGAGCCACACTAAGGAGGCACAAATAGGACTGGATCAGGAATGTATGAGTGTTTATAGTGTGGTTAAAATTATAAAAAGTAAAATTTACATAATTACAGATAGAGCCGATATCACTAAATGCATTATAGCCTAATACCCTCTACAAGAAGCATCATCCCAGTATCCATACCAGGAGTTTTTCATACAATTGGTGTTATATGACTGACTGGTTTTTCTTTTGCAAAATGGAAGAGCTCAACACAATACTGTTTCACTGGCATGCTGTGACAGTAAGGAACAATACTCAACAGCCACTTTATTAGGTACATCTGCTCCTTAACCCATCGTCTGCTCCACACAGCAAATCATGTGTCTGCAACTGAATATATACAACATGCACACCAGGGTCAAGGGGTTCAGTTACAGTGCAGCTAAGCACTGGAGCAGCAAAGGCACATGATCTAAGTGACTTTAAATGTGGTATGACCGTTGGTTCCAGATGTGGTGGTTCAACAACTCAGAAACAGCCACCCTACTGGGGTTCTCATATGTGCTAAGGCGTCTAGAGTTTACAGGGATTGGTGTGATGAACAAAAAACATCCAGCCAGTGGCAGATCTGTTGCCGAAAACACCTTGTTAATAAAAGAGACCAGAGGAGAATGGCCAGGCTCGTTAAAGCTAACAGGACGGCCACAAATGCTAAAAGTAACAGCTCAGCATAAATGCTGCATGCGAAATGTCATCTCCAAATGAACAAGCTGTCAGCCCTTGAAGAGGTTCTGGAAAGAAAACAGGGTCATACCTGGCACTATGGAGGGGTAACTAATAAAGTATAAAAGGTTATTCTATAGTGATTTTGTTGATTAAACCAAAGACCTGTTTTAATAACAAAAATGTTTACGTCGATCCGTACCCATCAAGCCTGGGGTCCATCTCAGGGCACACACTATGACCAAATTGTGTTTTTCAACCACAGCAGGGGCTGTTTCACAAAGCAGGATTTCTTGCTTAGCCAGATAACTTATCAGATTTAAGGTAGTCTGGGCTAAATGGACTTTATTCTCGTTCACATACATTTCGCCCAGACTACCTTAAATCCAACATGTCATCCAGATAAGCAAGAAATCCTGCTTTATGAAACAGGTCCCAGGACACCAGAGTACTCACAGAAACACAAGGAGAACATGCTACCTCCACACAAACAGCTGGAGGTGGAAATCGAACCCCCAGTCCTGGAGGTATGAGACTACCCATTGAACTACTGTGCCTCCCCAGCATTTATATGGCATAGGTTTGCACAAATGTAGAGAAGATTAACATTTATATACCACAGCAAACTGGCAGCTATGACAATGTAGGTAAAGAAATAGCTGGTTGGACCCAAATATATGTGGATAAGCTTCAGAACAGTGGAGAAACTGTGAAACCATAAGTCATTTTTGGTGACTTACATCTCCAAGGCAAAGTTTCCACCTTGTATAAGATTTATCTATAAATATTATTCATTCCTTCAGCCCTTCGCACCCCTGTAGAGTAATTTATAACACACAAAACAAGGCTGCTAAATCAGCTATGGTACCTTGGTGTTCGCAAGATCCCCATTTGTTAGCTGTAGTATGGAAAGAAGCATTTGGTGAGGTGTGAATAGCACCCTTCAAACTCTTTAAAGTAGATTTTGGAAAAAGGTCAGGAGAGAACCATCGCACCTCACTGTCTTGGGCAACTAGTTGCATAGGCTGTCACATGATCCACATGGTTTTTTAACAATGTGTCCGATGCCCAACAGATGAAGAGAGGGAGGTTATGCAGGAGCTATAGGGAATGACCAAAAATACACTAGAGGTCACCGCAGATCCTATAGATGAGAACCAACATCATTGTGATGAAGTAAAGTGGAAATGGGCTGAAGAAGATGGATTATTTTAATGGTTAAGCCCACATTGACTGAAGATGATCTCATTACATAAGACCAATAAGGACATTTTAATTTGTTGGGTGAAGGATGATTTCTGGATATTTACATTCAGAATTCAGTCACTTTCTGACCCATATTTTGCAAAGTTCAGTCTCGAGTGACATTAGGTCTCAGGAATATGTGATCCACAAATTGACAGATCAGATGGATATGCATATACAGATGGCTTGAATTATAGCAAGTCTTTCAACAAAAAGCCATGTTGTTAGAAGGGGAAGTTAGACCTAGAACCTTACATAATATGTTATTCCACTTCCCTCCAGCAGAGGGCACTCTAAAGACACCTCCTCTTCACAATGGGATTGTGTGTACGGGTGTGTATGTGTGTGTGTGTGTGTGGATGGTTGAGTATGAAGGAGAAATAAGTCAGCAGAAACCAATGAAAAAACAACATATAATGCTAGCTAGTCCAAAAAAAGATTATTACAGGTCAGATAGTGTGTAGCCTCACCATCTCACCTCAAAATTATGCTGAGGATGCTTTTGAGCACACTGTCTAATGACACGTAACGAAAGCAGTAAAAATCTCAAATATGTGCTTAGCTCAATTTGTCCTATTACATAAACTACCGGCAGCTTAAATAAGTAAGAAGATTCCTTGTTGACATGTTTATTGCTTAAATTGCCGGGTACAAACCTAGAGGCTTCTACAGCAACTACCAAAAACCACCTACATAGGAATAATAAAGAATAAACAACAGCAGAAAAAAAATTACCTAAAAAAAATCTGACTGCACTGGAATGAGTAATTGTGTCCAATGAGTTTTACCACCAGCACTGTGAGGACATATCTTTTAAAGTTGCAATAGCAAAAAGTATGCAAATTAATCATAAAACGTTGCTCGAGCAATCTTTAGTTTTTAGTGTTCAAACTACTTTGTTTTGTTTAAATGTGTATTAGTTAATTAATTGTTTTTATATAATTTAATAGAGAAGAGAAGCCTGGAATCCTATGCAGGCTATATCTCGCCATGTGCCCTGTGTTTCCTGAGATAGTTTCCAGACTTGTTGCAACCTTTCAGTAGATAAGGGGTTCTGGAAAACATAAAGAGAAAATAACTTTGAGATGCTCCAGTGCAAAACAAACTTGAAAATGGCAAACGTCTTAAAAAGTACATAAATGTCTAACAAGGTCTGTGGCATGTAATACTTAACTGATCAATAAATTTCTAAATTAAATACAGATTGGAAACCATGTGGCATTCATATACTAAAATCAAAAGAAAAGGGAGTTTTTTAATTAAGCTTTTTTTTTTCTCAGATTAAGGGAAAATCATATTATGTGTGCTATGCTAGCATACTGAGATAATGCACTGGCATAAAATATTTTAATGTTAATACTGTTGACTTCAACACATTGATCGACCACTCAATAAACATAAATGGCTAATTCATATATCAGGATGACTGCATGAGTCATTCCTCTAAATCCCTCACTGAAAGCCTGTCTTACTCATTGTTCACGTCCCTGGTAATGTAAACATCCACTATGAGTTACATTGCTCACAGTAAACTCTATATTGCTTTGACATAAGTATAACCAGCATTAAATGTAAATAATAAACAATTGAGTAGGATTGTGAGACCTCAGATGTCTTTAACTCTAAAATGCTGGGAGGTGGGTGGGGTGATAAGTCAGCATCTCGTCCTGGTGAAGACCACTTCCACAGTGCAGACAGAGAGAGGTGCAGCTGTGACTGAGGGTGGAACAGAGAGAGCAGAGAGGCTAGCGCAGAGCAGGGCAGGTCTAATCAGGTCTTATCTGGCTCCGCAAGCATTTCATGGTTGTTTGAAACAAGCGGGCCATGCTACTCTGCACGATCATTAGGATTTTTATCTGGGAAAAGTTTCCATGATTCATTGGGGGTTAGAGGTGCTCAGAAGGTAGGGAGGTTACTTTAATTACACCTTATAGCTGCCACACATTTAATCTGCTCAGGCTTTGCTTGTTACTCCGCTGATTTAGGGCCACTTTAACGCTGACTTAAATGCAGATTCTGCGAGGTGTTCAACTGTAATTTTATTTCACAAGATCTTTCAAGTTTGTGGCAACTGGATAATCCAACTGGTACCATCGTAACTGCCCGAGCAGTCGTAGATGAGTGACAATCACTGAAACAAAAGCTGTAGAATAAAACAAAAATAGCTCCATCGTGACGCACTTAGCCGTGGTGCTGTATGGCACTAACTATGTATTATGAGTTATATTCTTGCATTCTAGCAGTGTAGCTTCAACAAGCCATTTTAAAAAGGTTAAAGCTCGTCTGAAGTGCACAAGGTCTCATTCTACTGACTTAAATATGAATAAACATGCAAATATTTCCGATAACTGCTTATCTATTACATAGTATAAAGCAGGGAATACCTTGGACTGGATGCCTAGTCTGTCGCAAAGCACACAGTGTGAGCATGATTTTGTGACGCACAGTCGTCTAACCTCATCTTCAGAGCGCAGGAACAATGGAGGAAAAGCAAGCGAATGGAGCCAGGTGTGGAACTGAAACCCACAGGCCTGTAGGGGTGAATCTGCAGTGCTAATCAGAGAGAGCCACCCTTTTAAACAAACATATGAAAGGGTGTCTTCCTGAAAATTATATATGTATGCCTTCTACCCGGGGCTTAGTTGTGAGTTCATGAAAAACATGCCTCACAGGCACATCATAAATTAATATGACTACTGTTTGTCTTTTTATATGTGACATAAAAGAGATAAGAAGGTACTTCTCTCTGAATAGATACAAAGGATTTGCCCAGTTCCCAAGTAAATCATGAATGAGTTCTCACACTATACATTACATGAGAAACATGCAAGACATGACGCCAGGAATTCATGAAGCTCTGTAAACAGCAAAAACGCCACAAATAGACACCCATTCTGAAGAGATATACAGCAATGGCACAATCACACCTCACAATTTCAATGGCACTTTTGTTGATGTTTTAACCTTTCAAGGGACATACTGTACATCAAAAAAAGTCAAATTCACTGTGATAAACAGTGTGCCTGAGTGATGCGTTTGTAAACTTCTAAACCTTGTTTAATCGTTGTCTGGGCCCCTTGGGGAAAATGCGCATAGCCGTATTGCACAAGTGTAAATATTTTAACGCTGTCAGTGAGAGATTGGACTGTGATTGTGTGTCTTTGGGATTAAGTGAGTTAATGTGAACAAACAAATCCGCTTCACTTTTCTATGGTATTCTTTAAAAATCACATTAAGATTCACATACCTCAAAACAACCAGCAAAGCTACAGGCCACTGTGGTAACTGGAACCAAATATTGAAAGGATTCCTAGATTCATACGTATATCAGTTTTTTAACTGCTGACTGATCAGAAAGATGTTTGTGGTCTATGTGATCGAACTTAGGAGGCCATGGACCAATAAGAAACCAGGGTGCTGACTGGGATCCGCCCCCATACTGAGGCAGGCTTTAATGATATGCACACTGGGGAATGTCTTACCGGACTTCCTGGGGTCTTTCAGAGGTACTTACGGATGATTGCATTAAAAGAAAAAAAATAGTTGTCTTTATTTTATGAATGTTTCCTTTCTGAGAATACAATAGCTTAGTCAGAAACTAATCACACTAAATAAAGTAATACTGCAGACTTTTTTAATGCGGTACACACCAGGCGCAAAAATAAATGAATTCAAATTCAAATAATACAGAAAAAAAATGTGTGATTTCATCCCTGTAATGGAATTTCATTTTACGAGTTCTGCAGCTGTCTTCTGCTCTTCAGACCAACTTCAGGGTTTTCCTTGTTTTTCGTGTATATATTTAGACGTAAAGCATGATGGTGGACGCTGCATGTCCTTCAGCCACACTCTGACGACCTCCATTCACAACATGCCTGGAACGCGTGGCAGTCGAGTGAGCCCGGCTTTATCTTGTTTAAACTGCTGCTTCGCTGGGCTCCATGGGGGCCCCAGCTGTTAGTTCTGGTTGTCCCGGTAGCAACCCCCCCCCACCACCACCACCACCACCACCACCCGAAGCCTCCCAGCCGCTTCCCACAGGTCTGCTGACACTCTGGTCCCTAAAGCAAGCGGTTCCTGGAAGAGGACTCTGCCCGTAACCGGAACCCTGCGAATACCCGCCACAATATTTTTATCTCAGACCTGGCATCACGGACTGGCAGACTTTGCCACGGAAAGTGGCAGAATGCAGCAGGGGGACATGGACGCTGGGTGGCAGCTCACTTCCTGCCACTGGAGAAAGTTGGCCCTCTCGTAATCTGCGCGTAATTGACCCCTTCCTGACACTTCCCGCGGGACGAACATTGACGGTCCCCCTTTCGGTCTCCAGCCTAAGCTTATCGCACTGGCTCAGCAAATCACTAGAATGTCCAGAGAGATGTGCTCTCCAGATGAACGTCTTTTCTCGCCCTTTTTTTGGGACTATCGGTGACACTTCTAAAATAATAGGGATGGATTATCAAAATGGCAACCAAACCACAGACAGAAATTTAGAGATGATCAGAGGGCAGCGGGAATGGCGCATGTTCGAAACATCAGCATTTTTTAGACATCTGAAGGCACACAGATGTTTATATTATAAAAAAGAATGCCCCCATCCCCCACACGGAGGCATACAAATATATATATATATATATATATATATATATATGGCAATATATATATATG
>JABFEB020000035.1:7856793-7869338 GCA_019775895.2 Stomatorhinus ivindoensis
GGGTAGTGACGGGGACCTGCATCAACTGCTTTCTAATTATTGCATGTGTCCCAGGCATTAACGTGACCAGGGGTGTAGCTAGAAATTGGGCTCCCTGATAAAATTCTGGGCCCCCCAGTACATTCTCCCAAGGTAGATGGTGTTCCTGGGGCAGGGGGTAGATTTGGCCAGCAGTTAATATCACAGAAACACAGGAACAAACAACATAATAGAAGACATGATTTATTTCTGAGCCTGCCCTGGACCCAGAAAAACATACCTACCCTCTACCCCCCAAAGCTGTGGCCCGGCTGACAGAGGTAATCTGAATGCAGAGATGCCTGGGTTTCACAAACCTGTTCCCAGTGCACGAGAGCCAGGGTCTGATCTCAAAAGTAGCGGAGCTGAACTGCATCCGTGGAAGGAGGAGAGTGTCTCACGGCAGGCTGGCCTTACCTCCGGCCGAAGAGGCAGCACCAGTGTGGAGACACACCGGAGATCAGCAAGAGGGGCAACGATGGCACCGGCCGTGCCGTGCAGGAAGGGGGCGTCCGGCAAAAGATAAACTTCACCCCTGGCAGCCGTCAATAGCAACGCAACCAGCCATCACACTGAGATCGGCTCTCCTGTGCCCGGTGGCAAGGGGCTGGGGGCACTAATCAGCCAAGGCTGGCGATGATGTCGGGCATCCGAGCGGGGCGACCTGGCACTCTGCATTAAGGGGCGGACCCGGTGGGGAAGGAACAATGCTGCCCTCGCACAAAACATTTATGCTACTCCGGGGGACCCGAAAACCCGATATGTCAGAAACGTTTAAAATCCGCCTCCCCGTTGCTATGGCAATGGAAACTCACCACCAAAGATGTGAACACGTGCCAAAATTTGCCGCTACAAAAGAAAGTGGTCCAACACCAGTGGCCATAGCTACATTGGATGAGGGTAAAAATCCCCACCCCCCGCCCCCCAACTCTACTCGGGGACACCAGGGAGCAGGTCACGCCCCTTAAAATGTAGGCTGAAAGCAGCTTGTTTCCCAAAGCTTACAAGTTACCCCCACTGGGCAGAAAGCAAAATCAAACAAAAAAAGACATTTTCAGGGCAGCCAGACGAGGCTGATGAGGGTGACGAGGTTTATGGCTTCTGCATCTCTGCATCTGCCCATTTGGGGCCAGGTGGGGCGGCCCCCCCGCTGAATGGAGTCACGGACCGAGTCTTTAACTGTTCGAGGTCTGGAGCAGAGGTCTGGGGTACATTTTGGAAGTTGCAGTGAGGCATTTACAATTCAGCTCAGAGCAGGAGATTTTCCACCGAAGTTTATAGGTCCGCAGTGCTATTTTTCATAATTTTCTCCACAAGAATGCAAAATATACAGCATAGGCCACTGGTTTGGGGCAGCCCAAAATCTTACTGCTAACTCAAATCACAGCAGTGTTTTTATTTATTTTTTCTTTTTCTTTAAACTGCCAGGTCACGAAAAGTAATCCAGCACTTTTTGGAAAAGCATCCATACAAGTCTCTTTTTTGTATTTTTTGGGCAGTCAGAAAAAGAATTGGAAGAAAATCGACTTCATGTCTCGTCTATTTTTGTAATTTAAAACCAAGAAATGCTTTAATAAGGCAACAGGTAGACTATTTCCATAACTGTAATCTAATTCCCGAATTTTCCTTGTGGTTTGGCACAGGTGATTAAAATATACCTTTTCAGGGCAGTGAACCTGTAAATTTGGTCTTACCATTGTTGCACTAACATAACATAAGACATTAAATTCAATGCAGCGCTGCTTCATATCAGTCCCTCCCACTATAAGAGGCTTTTACAGCAAAATTCACAGAATGCTAGCTGTAAAGTGGCTTATTCTCATGAAATGACTCCACTAAACACAAAAAGGAATGTTAGAGTTAACATTGTGACTTAGTTCAGCAGTTCAGGCCTTAACATATGAAGCAGAATCAGTTTTGGCCCCGTTGCCAGTTCTGTGTTTCGTGCTCTGACAAAAGAGAACTGCTGGCTCTTATACCACAGCCAGACTTTCATTGGCTGCCTTTGCACTTGTGTGTGTGTGAGTGTGTTTTTAAAGAAAACTCCTCTCATTTGATTAAAAAAAAAGATACAGAGAGCAATAAATTACTTGTCATTTTGGGAGGTGACTAGCACGTTAAAATATCGCCCATGTTACGCAATCTCCAACAACAACAAACAGCTTTTTACGCCCAGACGGTTCTGTAACGACATCCTGACAGCATACACTACTCAATACTCAGAATGGCTGGGGGAGAAAACTACTTTGTTTGGGGGACAAATCTAAGTACGGCTCTACGATCAAAGCCCCATTTGCAAAATTAAAGCTACCACTTTTCAGTTTAAAACCAGGATTTAACTGGAGTTGGACCAAAACTGTCCCACAAGATGGATAAAGTGAATGAAGGGTGTTGCTTCTCAGTTTGGAGCCATCATTTAATGTTTAATTACACAGCAGTCCATGGCCTATGCTGAACAAATTACAACACTGACCCACCTGCTAATCAAAAACTAGCAGCCCGTCACCAATAACAGAATCACGTTACTAATTGTCTGAGAAAAATTAAAAACATAATGCACAATGAAGTGTTTTGGTCCAGGACACAGTACAAAGGGAATCTATTGTTTCTGCGAGAGTACAATACTGTACATACCACATACATAACAATAATGTTACAGCTGGATTTTGCTATGAGAAAAATAAACATTTTCTTTTCATTGTGGAAAATCCTTTTTGCGGTCGAAACACATTTCCAAAATGGAAAATGTAATGGCAAATTTACCGATTTCATTTAAAAAGCTCTGTAACACAAAGCACACTGTTTAGAAATAAAATATTTAGACAAGCCAATCAGTAACACAACCATAAGCCCGGGTGGGACAGGGGTTTCAAATGAGTTTTGTTTTCCTCCTGTAGAGGTGGTCCTGTAGCTTAGTCAATTGGGTTATTATTCTATAATCTTAGATTCTAGGCATATACAGTATGTGCATCGTTGGCTACTTCGTTATTAGTGACCATGATTTTTTCAAATCACAAAGATTTTGATTGGCCAAGGACCTTAACATGCAAGGAATCAGTCTTGGTGGGTGTGCTCTAGCATAAGACATGACAATTTCCAGACAATTCAGTTTGCACAAATGAAAATTTTACACCAGACTGTTACGGAGTGCACCGACAATCAGAAGCACCGTAGGATGTAATGGTGGGTGAAATGAACGAACAAACGAACGAATGAATGAATGAATGACTGAATGAATGAATGAACGAACAAACAAGCAACAACGTAAGTGAACTGGGGTGATGCTAGGAGGAGCTATCTATATTCGCATTTTGCGGTCGGTAGAAGAGCTAACGCTGCTGGAAATCGGGTACAGGAGGCAGCCAAGGCGTCTCCCACGCTGCGGAGCTGCGGCTCATTATTAGGACTCCAAAGTAAAGGCACAGGGACTCATTTTAGCATTAAAGCAGGCCGTGCAGATTGCATCGCTGCGTCTGAATGAGCGAGAATGAGGCAGAGGGCGAGAGAAAGGAGCTGGTAAAATATCTATGAATCCCGCAGGCCGCGCTGCCTCATTGTGTCTCTAACGCCTGCTTTCTTTCAGCAAGCCAGCTGTCTAATCCCAAGAGGCGAGCCTCGGATGAGTTGCGAAAAAAGTGGGATTCCTGGAGCTGCCTATAGTCACTTCATCATGGAGTGAGAGAGAGTGTGTGTGTGTGGGGGGGGCTTCAACCATGTTTAGAATCTGTTTTAGATTTTTAAAAGCCTGTTGATTAAAGACGTGCTAATTAATGACTGCTGCCACGCTCACAAATCATATCTGTGCGGCAATTCTTAATCCAGAACCAAACAGGTTTTTAGCACTGCGATTTAGAATGTGTAACCTAATTAAATCCAAATGGAGTCTCCCCCCCCCAGATGATAGTACTGTTCAGGATGACACTGGGAACTAAAACTTGTGTTATGCACATCTCTGTGTTCATTTCCATGTTATCTCAGCAGAGATTCTTAATCTGGGACCAAACACGTTTTTAATTACTGCTAATTGAAATGTGTAACCAAATTAAATTCAAATTACATTCCGCCCATTCCTCCCCAGATGACAGTAGCACTCAGGGAAAAGATTAACAGTAGGGACTGAACCTCATGTTATCTGTATCTTTCAATTAATTTCCATGTAGCAGATTTATACTAAACTAGTCAAATGACTTGACTAATAGCAGTTAAAGCTTTGTAACTAAAATGATGCATACAGATACAAATAAATCAAATACACAACACATATAGTTTCTTAAGGAGCATAATTCACAACATTAAATGAGAAATTAAACTTATACTTGTATTTCCAAAAAGATTTATATATAAATACTGTTTTATATTGTGGTGCAGCACAGAGCAGTGGGCAGAAAGCATGAATAAATAAAATAGTATCTCTCCCTGCATCTCTTTCAGCAGATTAAACCACAGCCAAACTCCAGGCCATTTTAAAGTTGGGGTTTGGGAGGATCTGGCAGCAGACCAAAATCACAATGCTCGCTGCGGAAAAGGCTCACTTTCAGAAAAGCCCGTTTCTTTTTTTTCCGCCTCGCTCCGATGAATTAGCGCAGGAACATCAGATGGTTTCACTCAGATTACAAGAATCCATGCCGCCGTAACAGGCTTGGGTATAAATCCTAAGAAAATTAATTTACATCTCACACTCGGCATGTTCATGAGAAGCCTCCACTTTATCAGTGCTGATGTGCTTTTATTTCATGCCTGACCTTGCCTGAAACATGAGTTTCTCTAAATGAGAAGAAGAAACTTTAAGAGCTTAATCCTACAGCTCACTTCGTTCTGCTTCAGCAAGGGGGTGTTTTAATAAAGAAATAATCTTAAGTTCTTTCCTGGTGACACACCCCTCTCACAAATTATTTCCATTTACCTTTATAAAGATATAGACACTTTATTCACATCATAATATCATGAATGAATGCCAAAACTAAATGTTAATGTCACTACAATTAGATGCAGATGTTAAATTACGGTGAACAAAAACCTACATTTCGCTAACAAGTGCCACATGCGTGAAATTGAACTATGAGAAACAGAAATCTGTATTTCTCATGGGCACAAATGCGAACGAATGCATCGCCTCGATCTGAGGTTACTAGCAAGTTAAGCAGAGAACCTATGAGAGATGAAGGGTGTTTTTTATGGATGAAAGAACAGGAGTCATCCATTAATGTATCAATTATTGATACGAAGAGCATTAAAAGGGGAATAAGGGGCAGATCCAGGCAGGCGTAATTTAGCACAAGCGTTCATAGTGCTCCACATATTGTTGATATCTGGGTCAATGCCTGAGACTGAAAAATACACAAGTATCCCCTCTTTATTTGTATTGTTAAAGGAGACTGAAATATCTACATTCACGATTACAATAGAGGGCTGGTTCTGTCATTCTTTCATTATTGCTATGAAGAGTTAAGCTAACACTGTAACTAGAGGTGCAACTGAGAATAGATAAATGGCGTCGGAGAGTGTTTGATATGGGAATGGGACACTAAATAACATAAGGCAAATGACTATTTATAGGTAGATTGAAGGATGCCAAACACACCCACTCCTGGAGGAAATCTACAATTATCTACTTAATTCTCAATACTGAGGTGAGGGCCATCAAATTAGAAATATCAAGATTAGACACTATTATGACTGAATTTCTCAGTAATATTTATAATAACTGGCTCATTCACATTAAACTGAGCTGCTGGAATACAGTTTGGCACGAAGGGGCTCCTGTTTTCAGTGACAAGATATAATCTACCCCTGTCCAGCACTCGGCCTGTCATTGAGGGGGCAGCTGGCATGAAAATGCTAATCCAGCTCCTAAGGTTGTGGGTTTGAATCCCTACCTGGCAGGGTGACTTTGCAGTGTGGATGTCCTATCCTTGTTGCCTTAGCTACCTGTGGGTACTCTGGATTCCACCTGAGGTTCAAAGATATTCACATAGGGTAAATGATATGTCTGTAACGCCTGTAATGTGTGACTGTGTTTGTGCAAGTGCCCATCATGGACTGGCGTACCGTCCGCGGTGCAACCTTTCCTCGTGCCCAAGGCTTCCTGGGATAAGCTCGCTAGGATATACGAAAGGAAGACAGATTTAGAATAATGATCACCATCCTCATCATTGCAGAAGATAATTCCAGGGCTGAGACAGTAACCCCCTCTCCCCCCACCACCACCCCTAAAGAAAAGAGGGGAGCCACTCTGAGCACGCGCACGCGGACACGCGAAGCGCAAGCCGCAGCAGAACCGTCAGCTGCCTGTACGAGATCCCGATACAAGCTTCACTGAAATAATTTTTTTTTTTTAAAGTGCGGTCTATGTCCAAGAAATTTGGGCTATTATGAGAAATGCAAATTTTTCTTTGACAGAGCGAGAAATGAGCTCCTCTGACTTACCTGCGCTTGGCTGACATGCAAGTACAACAAAGCACAAGGCAGCAGTATTTTAACTGTGTGACGGCCTGCCTGGTGCTGACTGTTTATCTCCTCATTAGCAGATAGATTACATTTCTCGAAACTTCTATGTGGGATTTTTTAGCAAGCCTGTGTCGTCCAAGGTAAACAGCACTAAAAACCAACGAACTCTTATACAATTGTAAATGAGTTCCTCGTTCAAACACAGCGCGGGTAGTGGCTATCAGAGATGCACTATTATCAAAAGCAAACAGGGATCGATGCACGTGTTAATTACAGATAAGTGTTCTTTGCTGAAAATGTAATTTCAACTGTGCAGTTCTTCAAAATTAGATAGGCCTACATTAATATACAGTAATGCTAACCTGAGCACAAGGAAAAACGTGGTATTTGGCTTTTAAACAGTGTTCCTATTTTGAAATCCTAATTTTAAAACAGAATCTTATATTAAAGCATTACTCCTGGTTCCGTATAAGAGCAGCGAGACAGTGAAAGACCACAGATTTTGCGTACCTATTTCTCCATGCTCTTGCCGTTGGATACAGCGCCGTCTAGTGGCTAACATCGCATCGTTGCTACAGCACTTTAAATGTTACTTAATTGCGGACATTCAGAACACGCAAAATATCAAACATTCCTGAAAAATAGGTATGTGATAAAAAAAATCACGTATGTGATAAAGACAACAACCTGAATAATCAGTTGACATTAAAATATAATTATTTTTAAAAATGGAAATGTACTCCTGTAATGAGAAATACACTCTGCTGGTGTTTTAAACTTGAGTATCTAATTCCGGGACAGTGTCCACTTTGAAAGTTAGGTTTGAAAGTTACTGAGCTGGACGTATTTATAGCAAATAAATGCTCTTCATACAACAGCAAAAGCTTGCAAAATGTAAATATTGTAAACAAAAAACAATAATAATATGACCAGAATCGTTGCTTAACACATTATTCAGTTTACCCATTTCTACACATATAATTCATTACATGATATTGAACTAATTTCTTTTCCTTAAAACTGGCTTTGAAAAGTCAGCTGGCTTCCTTTGTATCAGAAAATGCCTTCAATAAATGGAACAGGTGCAAGCTTTAAAAGTGAACTATTTTTAGAGCGGAACAGGCAGAAGCAGCCCGTTATCTAGAAGCAGAGATCTTAGTATGAAAAGCATGTAAACTGAGGTCTAAAAAGTCCCGGTAGAGCGGCCATAGGCATGGTCCAGCAGCTATTGCGAAGAGGAAGAGGAAGTGCCCACCCATACCTTCGTATGCCAGGTTACGTTTCAGCTCCTCTGATACTGTAACACACAGCGAAGGCGGAAAAGTCTGCCCCAGAGGACATGTATAGAAAAGACTCCGCGTGTCAGTACTTGCAGATGTTTTCATTTAGATATCTTTGATATATCTCAAAAGTGAAAGGAACAGTGATTAAAACATGTCCTCTAGCCTACGTATTCTTGTAACATGGAAACATGCAAAACATATTACTAATAAGAATACAATATTACTTAGTTACTCCATTTGTTCATTTAGCTACTGTGCAAACTAAGGCACCGACAACCAATCAAAATGCGGATGACTGAATTCAGAAATTTGTGTGTATTTATTGTTTTTTCAGTATTTTTTATTAAAAATGCATGACTTACTTTCCATGACACGTTATCGGGATAGCATCACTCCGGATTTCGGTGTAATATAATGTAATCCCTATTACAGCTATTATCGTTTTAATTATCTGAATTGCTTATGGTTGCTGAACAGCATCAACCGCTAAACATTGTTTTTACTAATGTGCAGTGAGATTCTGTCGCAATGCAGTTTGCTGGTATATTGGTCTCTCTGTAGGCAATATCAATAAACGTTTTCCCTCATTCACTGAGCAAACCAATACATACTTATAACAATTCTATCTTCAAACATGCAACAGCATTGTCATGGAACCAACGGGTCGTTCCATTAAAATGTGACGGTAATATTACTTATAACCTCCGTGACTAGATGTAGACACAACCAGCAGTTTCCTACTGTAAAAGATCAAGTATTACTGCTTGCCCAGCAATCAGTCCAAATGTTAATCCTGGAGCATGTATGCATTTTAATCAGCGGCTTCGATGACGCATCCTAAAACATACATTTAATGCTTTATTTACTGTTTTTATTAAGGTTGCGTTAATTTCTTCTTTAGCTCTTCCCTCTTGGCATGGCTGTAATCGAGCGTGAAAGACTGATCCCCTTGTAGGAAAAAAAGATGGAAACGTGCCAGGACCCGCCCTGGAACCAGCACCTTACCGAGAAGACAAGTGCGCCTCCTTCATCGCTGTTTGGCTTATTCATAGTCAGGGGTTTGGGTTTGGCTGTTTTTAAAAAGGCAAGCCTACTCTGAAGTTGATCAG
The DNA here is from genome assembly GCA_019775895.2 of Stomatorhinus ivindoensis. Classification (NCBI taxonomy): domain Eukaryota; kingdom Metazoa; phylum Chordata; class Actinopteri; order Osteoglossiformes; family Mormyridae; genus Stomatorhinus; species Stomatorhinus ivindoensis. The sequence continues at coordinate 7,865,651 of JABFEB020000035.1, forward strand.
TCTGCTTTTGAAAAGTTCTCCAGAGGGGAAAGTATTGGAATCTGTTTCAGAAGGGAGAGAAAAAAAAATCCAAATTTAGGATTTTTTTTTAGTAAAGATTTTCCTTTGCTTGCACACAGGACATCATTTCAATATAAAGGACCTGTTTAGGGTATTCCCCAATATTAACAAAAAAATTGGATTTTTTTTTCTGTTGTAAAAAGGGAGAAATCTTCTCCACGTTCAGATCATTTTGAACCCTCATAGGCATCTAAGCTGCATTATAAGCGAACTGCATCAGAAGAGAAAATATACAGGTGCGCGTGGATCCTCCCTCGTTTCGTGAGGGTCTGCCTAGATCTGTTTTTTTGAAATCTGATGACCGGAGGTGCCAAGCACATCCATTGATTTGTCTTACCACACTCTTTTGGTTTGGTCTTTTTTCTGAGAAGAATATGCTATTCGTTTTTTTCCTGCTGGTGACATATTTCTTGGGACTGTCCCGGTGCCTGGGCTCCTATGTCCCCTGCGAGCCCTGTGATCAGAAAGCACTGTCCATGTGCCCTCCGGTGCCGGTCGGCTGCCAGCTGGTGAAGGAGCCGGGCTGCGGCTGCTGCCTGACCTGCGCTTTATCGGAGGGTCAGGCGTGCGGCGTTTACACCGGAACTTGCACACACGGGCTGCGCTGCCTGCCGCGGAGCGGGGAAGAGAAGCCGCTTCACGCCCTTCTCCACGGGAGAGGAGTGTGCACGAATGAGAAAGGACACAAACCGGCGCATCCAGCCGTAGGTAAGCAAACCTGATATAGCGCACATAATCTGCGCCATCCTCAGCCGATCGCACACTATTGTAACCATTTTCATTGATAACATTTGTAATACATATGCGCTATGTTTTCATAATATACACTCCATCGGAAAACACGCTGGATTCTGATTTCTTGCTTTTTAAAATCCCTCCGTTGCTTAAGTGTGCGGAACAGGTTCACCAGCGCAGTCCTACCTAAAGCGGTGCAAAAACGGTTGACGTTTCATGTGTATCTGCAAACAGCCCTTGTTTTTACTCACAATACAGTAGCGAGTATTATAGTTATTTCTACAGTTGTGCTTCCCCCTACTACAACCCCTTTGAAGTTTCTTCTCCTTCTGTACGCTGCATTTTATTCACTCACACCAAAGTTTACGTTGGTTACATGGGTATACAGTAATAACAGTACAGCTGAAGGTCCTCTAGAAAAATCTGCGTGTATATATAGAGAGATGTCCACGTATATTTAGCACATTGTAGATATATCGGTAGAAATGTTGCCGTTGCTTTGCAACCGAAACTTGCAATAGTTAGAAGCACGTGCGAGAGGTGGGGCATTCGCATGTAATAAAAATGTTATTAAGGTTATAAATTATTTGTGTGAACATAACTTGTCTGTATATTCTTATGCAATGTATAGCCTTATGTAAGAGCGCAGCATACTGTTCGTAGTTTCGGTTCAGCGGTTCAGTGTGTGTACGGGTAGCATATACGGGTATCTAAATCCAGGGAATTAGTAAATATAGCGAGATTAACTTTAAACCCGTTCTTAATTTGGCCCCATGCCATTAGATCAGTCTGTATCACGTATGTCTGTCTAGATATCTGACAAGGCTGCATTCCCCGTCGTTAAAACTGATTGAGGCAAATGGAGAATCGAGGCGATTCAAAATAATTACTATTTATTTGATTGAAATTTGCTTGTAGTGTTTAATGTATGTTACAGTTTTACGACCAAAGATATCGTGATGTTATGTTTACTACCCTAGTCACCGACCTGAGAATTTCTGAGAATAGTATCGATCGGTACTTTATTATTGTAGTGAGCTTGTGAAAGGGCAGGTATGAAGACATTATTAAAGTGAATGAAGACGCTGTTTCCCTGGGGCGGTGAATCTTGGCTGGCCTGAATCTGGATTTTTATCTTCTGGTGGTGTTGCAAGTCAGATAACTGTTCAGAGATTATATCTGTAAGGAGGAGGGTGATGATGGGGTGTGTGTCCGTGTGTGCATGCAGGAGGATAGCGGTAGGCGGCAGGGAGCCAAATTGAAGCGCTAAATAATTAGGAGTAGATAAAAATCTGATTTAGCGACAAGAATATTGACTGATCTCATGGAGGCGGCAGGATTTATACTAACCACAAAATGTGGGTGATCCTGAAAGGGGTTTATTACATAAATGTTATGTGTTTCGGTCTCAGACCGTCAAACCAGTATTACATGTGTACCTTTCTTAGATCTTGCACACCTAGAAAACTCTCAGGATGTATTCATGGGTGGAACAGTATATTTGTATATATGTATTTCTGTGTTCCTGGCCTCGTTCTATCAAGGCTGAATTTCGGTAGTTTTGAAAGGGTTACTTCTGTCTGAGTCAGGAGCACTCCACCCCCACCCAAACCCCCCGCCACCCCGAGGCAACATCAACACATAAAACAGCAGGGCGATCGCAGTTGACGTGTTTTAGAAGCACTGCCGTTTTGAAACGAGACATCACAGCTGCGCGGCGATAAATACTGTGACTGTAATCATGTTTTCTTTGTATATTATCCCAGGCCCTGCGCGCAGTTTACGTCGTGGAGCCTTTCCCTTTGTCTGAAAGCCGCCTTTGGCCGAGCAGCATACCACCCCCTCGGCCGCTTAACGCGGCGGCGCTGCAGTGATTCAGCAGAATGTTTCTGGAGCGCTTCACCGGAGCGCCGTCTTTCAGGCCACGGATAGATTTAGAAAGGTGCTTCTCGTTTCCTGTGGGGGGTTCTGTTTCAACCCACTTTTTACCAGACACACGAGAGGTCGAATGTCCCCGACCATGTGGCCAGGAGAGAGGATAACACTGGGGATGAATTTAAAGGACAGCATTTCCTGCCCGTATTCTTCTTGGCAGATAGTCATACAGACGGTTTTCCCATTTTACCTGCTGCAGTTTCAATCTCCTTTAATGGACACTGAGCACCCTGTTAAATACAAACGTACATCGATACCTGAAATTCTTTTTGTATGTAATATGTGGTGAAAGGGTCTGTGTAGCACACATCTTAAAAATAAAATAATAATAATAATAGCAGTGGAACACCAGATTAAACGGGTTTGCTGTACTGTAACTTCCTGTGTCTGTAGGTGTTTTAGTGCTCTGTAATTTGTGAACAGTGCTGTCATGCACTGCTTGCGGCTCTTTTCAACCGAGGTGACCCGATTTTATCATCTGTCTAGCTGTCGGCTTCGCGAGCCACACCAGAGGCACTGCCAGCCCTGTCACAGGGGGCTGGGAACATCGCAGTCCTGGGAACTGCCACCAGAAGATATTACTTCATTGCAGCCCCCCTCCCCTCACACACACACACACACACACATAAACACACACACCCAAGATGGTGAAAGAATGTGCTGTTAGATATGTGCTGTTATATTTCGATTTTTGCATAAGGAACCAGGCACACTTTGAAGGACCATTCTGGAGAAGCACGAGATGTTAAACGGGGCTGCCTTTAAATTCTCCATGGCGTGTTTGTCTTCTGGTCTCATTCCAGTTGCTCATACTCAGAATTTATGTCAGACCACAAGGCTGCAGTAAGTCACCGCAATAAAAAGGGGCGGAGTCTCACTTGTCACTTCGCCTGCACAGTGTTTCAGTGTGTGTGTGTGTGTGTGTGTGTGGGGGGGGGGGGGGGGGGATTGGCACCAA
>JABFEB020000035.1:7884089-7903719 GCA_019775895.2 Stomatorhinus ivindoensis
CCCCCCCCCCCCCCCCCAGACACCCCACTAAGGGGCCTCAACAAAGACCAAGGAGAGAGGCAACACGATTTATTCGAAAACCATGGAAAAAAATACAACATTGCTCAAGCTATGGCAGGGCATTATTCAATTTTGATTTTTTACAGTTTAGCAATATATATTTTAATGTGATATCCATATGCTTTAATTGTGAGTTAAAAGTAGGGGTCTACTGAAAATCTATACAGTATGAAAACAGTATGACCGCTTCATTCTTGGGGTTACACTGAATCCCAGAATTCATAGCTAAATTCAAACCATTCAGGTAGCAACATCACAGAGAAGCTGATGGAGGGGAAAGGTGAGGAATCACTGTGACTTGGTTCATTTTGTGTCACTCATTGTTAAAAAATTATGGAATTTGCAATAGATCTTCTATTATGTTGAAGGCCAATACCTTAAATTTAGGGTTGTTTTAGTTATTACGTATGTTTACTGGTTGTCAGGCTCCTGATTTTAGAGCCATTTGCCAAATATCTTTTAGATGTAAATATTTGTTTTGATAAACATTCATCTTCTGTTTTGAGAGTAATGTCATAAATTGAGAAAAAACAAGTATCGTGGACAAAGTGGAGTGAAATTCTTTTGGGTTGCATTGAAAGGAAATTACTTAGTTTGGCTGTAAAACCAAATTAATACACTGGCAATATTTCTCATCATTGCAGATAGAAGAAATAGGAAAGGTTGAGAACCACTGCCCTAGGGGATTTGGCCCCCTGCTCCATGTGGCAAGACCCCCTTCATCAAAGAGGCCCTCTGACAGAGGCTACTCTCCGCTTGGATCAGGATGAGAGATTGTCCAGCCCTGGATAGCCGCCAGGACCTTATCCATATCACACGGATGGAAAGCACCCAATCGCGTCGCCGTGTTGCACGGCCGCTTCCAGACGTGATGTAATCTGACATGCTATGAAAACTCACAAAAAGTCCTATTAAGATTTCATGACATACTGTCTAATGGATGTCTGTAATTTATGGAAACCCTTCCCCTGAAAAAAGGGGAAAAAATTCTTTTTGGGTTACCCTACTTGGCATCTGTTCATTTCACCATCCTCATTATTATTAATGTTGGTACGTGCTAGTAGTCACTCATGTACTTTTTTGTGTGGGAAAATCTTCAAAAAAAAATTTCAACAAACTATTTAGCAGGTCGAAGCATTTACAGATTCCATACAAGGATTACAGTGCATTTCTAACTAGTCTGAACTAGCTTCAAAATCGATATTCGCAGGTGATGATTAGCAAAGAAAATCATTACTTGACAAGGTTTAACACTGTCCTGCTGTAAAAGAACAAGTTAATAATTTTGTTACAAATTAATTGGAAGATTTTAAGTTCTGCCAGTTATGTAGCTCTTAAAAACCTCGTTTTGTTAGGTGTTAAAGGCAACAAAATTGGGATACGTAACCGGAAAACTACAGAACACAATCCTGGAAATTTTAATGGTAATGGAAGCATTTTAGCATTTCACTGCAACAGATTTTTCCAATATCCAAAGCCTGGATATTTGCCTATAGCTCTTTTTGAAGCATAGAGCTGCTTCAGGAGTTGAGTGGTTACTCAACATTCATATGTACATGTAAACAACACCAGGAGAGGGCACTGGTGTGCTAGACTATTGCAGGTCTTAGTCAGGGGTAACCTTGGCATTTCATACACATATAAAGACTTCTTCAACCAATACTGGCTACAAAGAAGCTTCTACTTCAAAAGTCATCTTCAGCTGAAGGACTGTCCCCTATAGCTGACCCCATGGGTGACCTCGCTGAATGTGGACTCACCAGCTTTACGGGAGGAATTTTGACTTCTTCTGCCCTGTTGGATTTCATTTTGGTCTTCAGCTCCTGTCGGTGGTGCCGGACTGCGTTCTTCTTGGGGTCGTCTTTGGTGGGCCTCCTCTCAGATGAGCCCTCCGTCAGGCTGATCACGGATTGGTCCAGCACTTCCCCTGCTGGGTATCCAAGCATAATACCAGACTAAAGCCTCATAAGAATGCATTGAGGCTTGCATATGTCTGGATAGAAGACCAAGTACTGGATCGCCTCACATAATCAGCATTCTGTTAGGCAGATAGAACAATGGGGCTCAGGTACCAGGAATGGCGTCATGCAGCAGCCAGGTCACATGACCTGTCCTACAGTAAATATGCACTCAGGTGCTGTAATCTGTCAGATAAGCTACTCGTAACATCCAAAAACAGAAATACCTGAAAGAATGATACAAAAAAATGTTACATCTATTCAGCCTTTTTCCCTCCCCTTATGTAGTAAAGGGTCTTGGACCAGGTGTCCCTAGATTTTGACAGGCCCTTTAAAGTTAATACAACATCCCTAGCATCTGCAGAGGAAAGCAGATAAGGGCACTGTAAAATCCAAAAAGTTTAAACATTGACAAACACAACCTTCCTGTCATACCTATCAAGGCTGTTTTTTATTAGTATTTTTTGCAGAGCCGTGCTGGAGAAATCGTTTTTGGGATTTTTGGGGGGGGGGGTGGTGCGTGTACTCATGTGACCCAAAATAGTTTCCTTTGCTCTATCTACCGTTCCTGAATGAGCACGTTCCTCAGAAGGTGACAGGAATGCTTGAGATGGCAGTGCATTGACGCATACACACAAATTACACAAATCACTTAGGTTAACCTTACGTGCTTTCGGACTGAGATATGAAACAATGGAAAAATGAAATGCTACAATTTTGATATTTAATGAAGAAGATTATTTCAAGTGTTGGCTAAAGAAGCACTATTTATTATAGTATATATTACTTTAGTTCCCAGTTACCAATAATTCACAAATGTAGGCTTGTGTATAGTGCACCATATATACCTTCAAAATGCAGTATGATGCATTGATAAAGGTTTATAAACATGGCTATGACTATTTATAGAAAGAAATAACCCATTATAGCATTATATTGCATATGAAATTATATACCATATATTATTATGCATTATGACGTTATTTATGTGTTCTGAAGCTCTCATCTATAATGCACCTTCATAATGCATTAAAATGGCTTACACTGACCAGGAATGAAGGCAGCTATGATCCATTATGATGACTGGTTTAAGTAAAGTATTATCATAGGCTTTAATAACTGATGCCAATAAATGCGTTTCTTAACCTGAACTTTACCTGTAGACTCATTAATATTTTCCCAGCATGTAACACTTGATATGTTAGCTTACGAAGGATCATTGTATCTGCAGTACTTGAAAAATATATCATCATAAACACCAGCTGTTACCTGTCTTTTGAAATTGCATTACATTACTATTTAGGAGATATTTCAGTAACACATTACTTAAGCCCATGCTTTTAGTAATTTATAAACACATTCATAACAAATAATGATGTATTTATATATCATTATAACCATGGCTATAACTATTCATCAAAAGGCATAACACATTATACCCATGTGCATTATACATTATGAATGCTATAGATACCTTCATAATTCATTATAATGGTTGGTTTAAGGTGCTTTTGTATTGCATTATAAAGGTGCATTATAGATGAAACATGGCTATAATGTGTTGTGTATGTTTATTAATGCATTATAATGCATTATGAATGTATTTATAAATGACAAAAACATGGGCTTAAGTAAAGTGTTACCGAGATTTCATACTGGTTCAAACGAAAGCAGATGCTGTCATAACTGAAAATCGCTACATATTTGAAATATGAGGCTTGCCGATAGTGGGCTCACACCTACAATCATATTTTTCATATTAAGGTATTTGTAGCTAAGTGCTTTTCAGTGGAGAAGTTTTAGCTGAAGGCCTTGCTTCATTGGTTAGCTGTCTCCAAAGCCACATCCTCCACCAGTGCTTTCTCCTGTCTCGTTTAGGGACAGACCTCAGAGGAGAATAAAGAGAAGCTGAGGCGATGAGACTTCCACCAACAAGGAACCCCACACAGTAATCGAGATGCCTTGCATGATGTCATGTATGGTTTTTAAAACAGCCTTAAGCATTGTTCACCCTACCCCCCCATCTTGTGGTCTACTGTTTGACACCCAAGTAAACAAGAAAGGACAAAGATAGTGCTTGCTTCCTTAAGCGACCTTCTCCAGGACCCCCTTCATGCTGCAGCCAGCACCTGGCATTACACTGCATCCTAACTATCTGTTCTTCTGCATCTCCACGCCTGCCTGGACACCCCCAGGTCCAACTGGCTGGCTCCAAAATCAAGTGCAGTCCAGGTATAGGAGGAACTGAATGCTCGGCCATTCCAGTTGACGTCACAATGACTGATGTAGTCTGTAGAGGGAAGAAACTTATACAAATATACTCCATGTTCTACTAAACATGATGAAATACACAGCTATGGGGAAATCATCACGAGCCAATTTCAATCCATAGACAAAAAAAAAGCCTCAACTCTCAAGGTATGTTTCAAGCCTGTGTTTTTATCATTATCCTCCTCTGAGGCCACAGAGGGCACCCCCCTTCAATCCCACCCCCCTAAAATCCCTACAGCCCTGCCCCCGGCCGCTTTTCCCACTGAGGCACAGCTCAGACATGAGAACACTTACACGGACTTCAATTCCTTGAAAGTATAAACACTGACGGAGTCAGCTCCGTACCACCCCCATGAACTCTACCCTCAAAAAGAAGGGACAGGGGCTGGGGTGGACAGAAGGGCTATTTTTCCACAAATGGGGCAGAGGTCAAGTTTGCCGGGAGAAAATGTTATGGCAAAAAAATACTGACCCTGGAACAGTTTACTAGGACTGTGTAGATGCCTGCTTATGTAAGATCGGGTCTTTTGAGGACCCAACCCAACAAAAGAGATGCAAAAAATAAAAACTGAACGTACAGCTGTTTCCTTACGCTGGTGCTCCAGTTAAATGTCCACTATTGCTCAAGTTCACCAACCGTTAAATTGGAATACCGCTGTGACTGGCAGACTTCCAGAAGCTCTAGCAGCAGTTCATCGGTGCTTGGTGTACCAGCTATTAGAGAGCTTGGCTGAGCCTCAGGCACTTCAGGGTGACTTTCGGATGGGTCAAGTGGCTCGACCCAAGAGCACCATGTCCTTATCTGCATTTATGGCCATGTTTATTACATCTAAGGCAGAAGGGGGATAGGCAGGAGACACAGTTGAAGGCCATATCAACTGAAATTCATAAATCACAGGAAAGTTCTTGAGTCCTTGTGGCAAAAAAATCTGAATGAGTACTTAAAAAGAGCCCAGGAGCATGATAAAAAAAGGCAAGACACCTGCAAATATTCTTGAGGCTGAAAGGCCCTGTTAACTACTGGAGTGCAGAGAGGTGGATAATCCCATAGAAACGCTATAATAAATTATTCTGCATGAACCACAAAACTATGGAGATTTTAACATACAACTAAAGAACAGTACTGTATTTCAAACCATAGCAAAGGTTCGTATAATGGATTTTTAAAAGCATCAAAACTCATCAACTTATGGATTTGTATAGATACACAAGGCCAACTCATGCCTCTGGTATCCTTTGATGCAGTACAATACCAGTCAAAAGTCTAGACACGCCAAATCGCCTACAAAGGAGAGTGATATTGTCACGTCACATGACCTGGCCGCCTAACCAAAACACAGTAGAGATGGTTTTCAAGGAGTTTGACCAGAGAGTGAAGGGAAGGCAGCCAATGAGTGTTCAGCATATATGACATAACTCCTTCAGGACAGCTGGAATAGCATCCCAGGAAGCCTCCCCATGAAACTGGCATAGAGGAAGACGTAGGGTCAGCTAATCCCTGGAGCAAATGGGGTTAAGGGTCTTGCTCAAGGGCCCAGTGGTGGGATCACTCTGCCAACCACAAAATTTGAACCAGAGGCTCCTGAGTCCCAATCCACAAAGCCTCCCCTCACCCCCCAACATTTTTTTGCTATGCTTCTGGTCCTTGCATAATTTATATATGTTATTTCAGAGTTTTGACGTTTGTATAATTATTCTAAAATGTATAGAATAGTAAATAGAGCTTTCTCTGGGTAAGTGTGTCAAAACTTTTGACTGGTACTCTTTATGAAAGTTTGATAGCATCCTGTCATTCTATGCAGACATACCAAAACAAAAGGAAATCACAAACGAGTAAAAGAAGTCGTCTCTTCCTAAGTCTGCCAGGGTTCAATGGCTGAAGCTGATCTCCTTTGGATCCCTTCCAGTGATTTTGTGGAAAGACGTCGACAGGATCAGGAAAGTCATGCTACGCTCAGCCTGAAGGCTCTTTGTTTCCTTCTGTTACATAATTTCCGCCGTGTCCAAGAGTAACATATAACTACTTGATGGATGAAACCTGACTCAACAGAAAGGGTCAGACCTACTGGGATCAGGGTGGTAGCACAGAGTGTCCCGCACTGAAATCAGTGCGATCAGGATGTGTCTGACCAATATCAAAGCCTGTCCTGAAGCATCCCCAAGCTCCCATTAATGACGCATGCGCCCCATCCATTATGATACGATGATTCAGCCAATTAAGCGAAGCAAGTTCAAAGCTTGGAACCCACCAATCTGATTTTAGGCCATCAATTTTAAGCTGTCAGTACCTGCCGGTTGTGTGAGCCACGGTCGGACATGGTTGATCCCCATTGGCCCTGTCTTGGCCAACTGAGTTGTTGAAATGGCATTGAAGCTAGCTGGTGAAACTGAGTTCTCTGATTGTGCCCCAACCATCACCTCTAGGCATGCCAGCGTATTCCAGAGAAAATTTTCACAAGGATGGGAGCCAACTGTTCACCAACCTTGGTTGGCAATAATGTTTGTTGACTGGCGGACCCAACTTTAAACAGAAGCACTCTTCTGTTCCTTGTTAACGAAGAGAAAGCACATTAGTGTTTAATTAGAGGAAAGTAACCTGTACCTGCCGCTAGCGTTTTTCTTCCTATCCCATGCCAAAAAACTGTAAATAGAGATGCCCTACACTGTACAATAATAAATCACACCAGTCTTGGAACTTAAACTGATGATCCAGCAGAATCAATTTGGCTAAATTTAAATGCAAGCCCAGAAAAAAACTCATCTGTTACCTTGATATATATGACCATCTCAATCCTGCCACTCGCTACAGCAGAACAGAACTTGCACATGTATGTTTGCATTAAAATCTGTGCTGCTTTGCAAACTCCAAAAAAATGAACAGAGCACTACCTCTGTCAATGATTGACACGCTATTGATATTTTAAGACAGTGATTAAATGAACAAGGCAGGAGAGAAATTGGAGTTCTGTTAACTTTGCTTCAAGGTGGTAAATGAGAGGTCTAGTGCATGTAAATAAATCTGATCCTCGTTCAAGGCCATGGTGTCCCCGTCATGTTGAGAAATACCTGCAACCAGGTGGTTCTTTAATTGACAAAAGCAGCATAATAATGGAAATTATTGCTTCCATTCAGATGCTCAGAAAATTAATGACAATTCCAGATTGTCACGTCTTTACACACTGTCAGCTTAGAATCTGATTTAGCAGTGCACCTCGCATCCGTGTGCAAAATAAGTGGAGGCTGAAATATTCTATCACTGCCAATTACATGTGATATTAAATGATTATTAACATTTGTGCTGTTTTACCTATTTTAGGCACGGACCCCTTGAAAGCATATCATTCCGGACCTCCAAGCCAGACCAATCCAATTACGTTCTAAATTATTTAAGCCCGATGTCACTCATGGGCCCTTGAAATCACCCCCCCCCTTATGGCCTTCCTTCTTCTTGGAAAAGAATTTGGCTTTTAGATAAAATAAAGAAAGGCTTTCAGCACAAAGAATATCTCAAAAAGGTGTGCCTGTCCTTAATAGAATGTAATGTATTTAAAGCTGAACCTGGCAGTTACTTATGGAAAATTGATTTAAAATTCAAGCCCAAACGTGATGCAGCACGACTAGTCAATGATTGGCTGTGGAGTGAAATAAATATCAGTGTTATGCTGAAGTTAGCATACATAGGTTGCACCTCAGGACTTTTTTTCAGTGCCAAAATGACAGGTGGCCTCTATTGTTCTGTCAATGTTCCTTAAAATCACTAAAACAACATGTAATTATCGGTAAACTGAAACTCGAAGCATGACGCATTTGGGTAACTGCAGTTTCTTCTTGCGTGTCAACCATTACAAGATTGCGCACGGCGGAGCTCTTACTTAATGCAAAATGACTTCAAATGACTTCATACAGAGACAGAACCCTTCTCAAATCCACAATCAGGGCTTAGAATTCACTTTGTCGCGTTTGAACTGAATTCACACTACATTCTCAGGAAATTTATTTAATTCAATACACTCCGTAACACTATATATACACCAAGCTTGGTACAATAAACTGCATATGTGTCTATGTGAGGATGTTTCTTTCAAAGCCAGTTGTCACAACAGGCTAGTTATGCTTCTTCTAAACCCCAGAATATACACAGCTCAAACTGTCCCACATCCTGAAGAGTACAACTGTAAAGTTGTTAAGTAGTTGCATAAAAATATATACATAATTAAAAACCACACCACTCTCCTGTATTGATGCTGAAGGCACAGTCAGGTCTGAGACCTGGGACTGTTTCCTGAAACATCATTGAAGTTTCTCCTTCCATTCTGCCATCACTTTTCCAGCCAGCAGTGCGCGCTTGACCAAGGCTGGACTGGGACCAAAAATTGGCCCTGGCATTTTTTGGTCATGGAGACTAAATCTATACGATTATCTATACGATATACGAAAGCACATGACATACCAGATGATATATGTGTATGTTGTGTGATTTCAAAAATTAAAATAAAGTGCAGCAGCTTACGAGGAAGAGAGTAACCATGTTAAAAAAATGATATGTTCTTTCACTACTCAGGGATTCATCTTGGGAGAGATGGCCACAGTGTCACAATTCCCACCTTGAAGTGAAAATGGATGTCAAAGAAACATAAACATATTCTCATAAAGCATCAATGCATTAGGGTATTGCCCATTCAAGTGTCATGTAGCCTAACTTTTTAACAATTTAGACAGCACAGAATCATTAACCTACTTTACCGCATTTATTAATAACACCACATATTTCCCACATTTTGACATCAGTGATGCAGTGGAGTCTATTTCTTGACGCCAACCCTCCCCATTAACCTGGGCTTGGGACCGGCACCTAGTTGAGTTGGCTCGCTCCCTTAAGTGACTGGGTTAGGCTAGACTATATACATATTTACAAAGACTACAATACAACATCCCGAAATATGTAGTCTAACAAAACGCAGTTTAAAGAAGGTAGCCTACCTGGCAAAATTGCAAACAAACAAATTAAAATGCAGACGACATATAATCAGGCCATATCCAACAAAAAGCAGTTTTTAAGAATGTCGCCGACATGGCGAAATTGAATTACTTTCTGGACCAACATCCAGTCATCAGATGGATGAGGACGTTAGGCATCCTTTAGATCCTACCCATCATGCACTGCATTTTTTGCAAATCCCTAAAATGGAAAACCATTAAATACAGCTTTGTTTGATTTCAAAACAATATGTATTAAAATTTAAGTTTGTTGTGGGGATTTTACAGGTTTTTTTTAATTATAAAAAAAAAATTACACCATATACCCACCATAATAAGAATGTATAACAAAAATGAGAGATATATAGAAGTCAAACTTTAAGTAAAAATAATATATTCTAGCCATCGAGAGCTTGTGAGTAATCATATCAGTGTAACTTTATGTGTATTTGGTATATGGGACTGGCCTCTAAGATCTAGGAGGAGGTACCTACTCTCCAGCCCAAAAATGTATGTCAGCCCACCGGGCATTGGCCAGTATGCCATATGGCCAGTCCAGCCCCATGCTTGATTGATGTCCCAGGGACACAGTGAGAATTCCTGCCCCTCCTCTGATAGCTTGACACCTCATTGGTTTTTGGATTGTGAATTATGCTGGCCAGAAAGCAAGGAGATTTAAGGAGAGGGTACTAGTCCTGACACGCAAACTCTGTGCATCACACTTGTTCACCTCAACTCCAGCCCACCTCCCATACAACTAATTAGGCCCCTCGTATGGGGAGTCAGAAGGAGCGTGCCAGGAGTAAGGCCCCCACAGGGCTCCAAAGGTAATTACAGAGCACATGACAAAGAGGAAGAACGCGGGAGAGACAGAGAGAGAGAGGGAGAGAGAGAGATACTGAAAAAAGAAAGAGAGAAAAAAATTGTGGAGAAAACAGGGTCCAGGACCCTCTTCCGTTTCATGCACTAGGACTGAACATTCCTGTGAACTAAAGGGACAAAAAATGTGCACTCAGGTATAAGAGAACACAGGACTTCACAGGAACGTTTCTCCATAGCACCGCAGAACTGGTAGCTTTGATCTTTTCCTCCGTCTGAGCAGAACATGAGTAAATGAAAAATGCCACGGAGGATAAAAGGAGCCAGTAGTCTATTTTGGCTATCTAACTCAATTCAAATTGCTTCCACTTTTTAAAATTCTACCATCAGAATCTAGCATATTCAGGAAAAATATCTCTAGTATGAGTTCTCCTTAAAACTAGATCAATGAACCCTCATAATGACTCTTCACAAGGTCAAAAGCCATATGTGCAATATAACCTTTTGTCAAGAACAGCAGCTTAGAAGCCAAACTACACTGTACTGCCACTTTGTGTGAAAGGGAGAATGGGAAGGAAGCAGAAGCCAGGGAAAGACACTGGGGGGGGCTTGAATGGGCTTGCTCAGATTCATGTTGTTTCAGTCCTGGATGCCTCCGACAGCCCCGAAGCAGCAGGAATACAATGCGTCCCTTTGACTGGAAAAGGACAAGCCCATGGAAAATGCTCAAAAAATAAATAGAGAAAGAAAAGAAATTATCTGTTCCAGCTTTACATCTGGGAGGGGAGGTCAAGGTAAGAGCGACTGCAAGGAGGCAACCTTAGGTAGGCACCAGAATGTGCATCAAGTAGCAGTTTTAATTCAGGGGGATTGGGAGGAATGCAGGTGTGACCGGAAAATGGCACAAAGTGAAGTGCAACATCATTAACCCTTGGTGAAGATGTCGTGTGGCCAATGTTGCAAGACAGAATTCGGGAAGACTGGACTAGGGCCATCACCCGGGGTGGACGAGGACGAGACAGGTATATTTTTCTGGTGACACGTGATAACCAGTGATGAACAGGTCGATTGGAGTAGTGGAGAGGAAATTTAAGCAAGTCATTATAAGCAGCTGTTGCGATGACGTAATGGCAGGTGGAGACAATGGGGGTCCCTGCTTGGATTCTCATTGGTTGATGCGTCGTTGTTCATCACGCCTTCAACGCCACTTGGTGAAATTTGTTCCAGCTCTTCCTGGCAGAATTTTTCGGACAGGATTCGCGCCCTCCACAGCATCTCACGGTGACGGTATAGGAGGCCGGTTATGGACCTCCATGTCCCAGGATTCCTCGCTGCCCGAACCTCCTCAACGAGGTATGGGGATTAAGGCGGGCTATTGCAGAACCTCCTGCGTGTTCCACGAAACGGCCAGCGTCACCCAGCCGGTTTCTATCTGCGCACCATGCGGAGGGTTTGCATGTCTCCGTGTTCGGTCACTCTTCCTGCCTTCCCTGGGAGGACACTTCTCTTCAGAGATATGACCTATTTGTTTCAGGCCACAAAAGGGCCAGATTACTTCCTCCTGCTTCCAAGAAGACCTGGACAACATCCACACACGTACCTTTCTGTGTAAAAGCCAGTGAGACCTCGCTTCCAATGATCATTCAGTGCGACTGACATTTCCTTAAAGTAATCCAATAAAGACTGCGAAAGCATGCTTGTGCACTTATTTAGACCAGATTGTTTAATTGCTTAGCAAGCACTTTTATCCAGAGCAGCCAAAATAGGTTGTAATCTTTAAAGACTGTTAAAGACAGATGCATCCATTTAATTGTGTTAAGTACTTTGCTCAAGGCAACAACAACAAGATGAATTAAACTGGCAACTTTCTGGTCCATTCCATTACCCTTAATGCCCAAAAACACATAGTGATAAAAGAAATTAGCCAGCCTGTGCTAAACTTTCCAGCGAATTCACATGAAAGTAGGTCAAACTTCAAAGGCTTGCCATTCCAGTCATTGCTAAATCCTATTACCTTGTTTCACTTTATTTCCTTGGAAAGTCATAAAAGTCATGACATTAAAGTCAAATCCATTTTCAACGGAACTTCTAAGAATGTTAGGGGTTCAAAGCAATTAATTCTATCAGAATTCATCTAAAAGGCCACGGTTTCACTGGGTCTCATTTTTATCTCACCCTGGGCTCAGCGCTCACTTTAGTGATCTCTAAGATCTGCTGCAACTATCATAAAAAGAGCACTTTTCAGGGAATTTCAAATGCTTAAGGAAAACTCCCAAAGTTAACGGCTCTACTCAAAGTGATCTGCCTTCACAGAGGCTCCTGGCTGGCATGCTGGTACTTTAGAAGTCAACAGACAGAGAAAAAAAAATCCAGTGAGTGTTTGCTCTTCTTGTGGGAGGGGTCGCTTTAGGTTACAGCGTTTAAGGGGCGGCAGTTCTGCCTCCTGGTGCCAAAAGATAGATCTGTTAGCGAGCTGGTGGCCGCATATGCGCAAATGGCAGGCGCAGTCTCGCTTACTTGTATTATAAGTTCACTACCGACATGTAATTTACTAACACGTGGAGGAAAGGGGAAAATAGGGAAATCCACTAGAGATCAAATCTGAGAATGCAAGAATTAGTATCAATTATTATTATTATTATTATTATTATTATTATTATTATTACTAATACTACTGATGTTGAATTTTTTGTTATGGCTGAATACTGGGACTGTGTGTGTGCAACAGTACAATGTTATAGAAGCAAACAAAAGCGCATCAAAGGCTCGCACGAATATTATTTAGTGGTTTTTAAGTCAGGTGCATTCCTTTCCCATTTTTCATAATATGTTAGAGAGTACAGGCGTCTTGGGGGCAAATTCTGTATTCCACATCGAAAGAAAGTAACGATGCAAATGCATAGAATTAATGCGCAAAATATGAATGAATGTCAGGATGGAAATAATAAGGCTCAGTGACTGCAAGGATGTGAGATGCACAGCTTGGGTAACTCACCACTCTGCTCGGGGTGATCAACACTTCCCAGGGGCTCTGCCTCCACTTTGCGTCCGCATCGTCCGAGACCTTTCACCAGCTGCTCCAGGGGCAGCTCCGAGTCCGGCTTCGGGTAACAGCGTAGCCCGCTGGAGCATCTTGGGGTGTAGACGCCGCACAAGTCGCCCTCCTGTCGGGCGCAGACTGGACAGCAGCCGCAGCCGGGCTCCCGCACGATCTCCGCACAAGTTTCCGTGAGCTTCGGGCATGCAGCTTGCCTCTCCGCGGTGCAGCTAGGGCAGCGAAAAACCACCTCCCCGATCAAGGTGGCCGGAAACGCCAGGGATGCCAACAGCACGCTGCAGCCTATGTACGTGAGCATATTTGCTGGTGGCAGAGCGACTAATGGATATGGGCTGGAGGGGGCAAGTCCAGGTGGAAAAGTGTCGCTGTGTATGCGAACAGGTGAAGTCTCAGGGAGGTGTCCGCAGGGTCCTACCGCCTGCCCAATTATACTGACATCATGTAGGAAGGCAGGGCTCCGCAACGCGATTTTATTCTGGATCCTTAAAACACGCATACATTTAGAACAGCAGTTAATTTCGGCAAGATTATTATTATTATTATTATTATTATTATTATTATTATGTAGAATGAAACCGCAATAGTACTGATACAAAAACAATTACAAGACTAATAATGCAGGTGAAAATTTTAAAAGTCAAAATATGAAATATTTAGTAACAGATAATGATTTTTTATGACCCTTTGATGTAATATGTTCGGGAAGTATAGACTAGAAGCATTTCTACTAGGTCTTGTTCTTGCATGAAACTTGATAACATACTAGCTTATTACCGTTCAGAATTTCCTGAATTTCAGAATACTATACATTGAAATTAATGGACACATATAGTATATAGTATATAGCAGCATTTTAAAAAAGAAATAATTTGATGTTTTGGAGTTATTCCGTCTGCAAAAAAGCCGAGTGCTATTTTCTGACTTAAAGTCCCAAAAATAAATCGATAAACAGCACACGCTGAAAGACGCTGTGTTATGTGTGAATATGCCCCTTACACATCTGTCAACACGCCATTAAACCTGCACACTGCAGCCGAATTGGGTCCTTGGTTCTGTGTTACCTATTGATTACTGTGGCGGAGAGCGGAGGTGTCACGCGAGCCCCCTAAACAAGCCCCCATTAAACCACAGTGTCCAGCAGTCTGACGCGGTTGCCCCGGAGACTAATATCTGTTGATTTAAGGATACAGAAATAGCCACTCAGTGTGTAATCTAACGCCCTCCAGCAAGCTACAAGATATAAATGAGGATTATTTTGTTTTGTGGGTGCTTACTGATTTTATAGTATTTATATTTATGGTATGCAGTTTGTTTTACCTTAGAGGATTTATTAGAAGGAGGCACTTTTTAGAAGCCAGTTTTAGAAGGAATTTGGATCCAGTGGGAGTGTTTATGCAGAACTGTATATATGTATATATCTGTTATTTTAAAAAGTGTGTACCAGCGTGGAGCTGCAGTTTTATAAATACGGATTATAGACCGACTGGTCAGTATCATTATAAGGAAAATAGTCTCATATTTAGAAAGTATTACATGTCTTATTGCTGATGGAATTCCGATTTTTTAAAAGTAATGTGCAGAAATGTGTGAGTGATTTATATAGCAATATCACTTGTTATATTACCTCGGAGTAGTTTTATCTATAGATCATTCAGTGTGTACCCCAGCCTCATGCCCTGTGCGTGTTGGGGTATAGGCTCCCCCCACAGCTCTGACCATTCTAGATAGTTGGCAGATGATCCTGGTCTGCTAACACTGTACCTGGGCGTTCATTAGAGCCTCAGCCTAGCTACATCTATGTCTAGTCAACTCCTTGACAACTGTATGTTTGTGTTATTCACCCGCTTTGGACAGAAGCATCCGCCAAATGAAATTAAATGGATGAAACAAAGATGCGTCAAATTCATCTGTTTTTGTCCTGTGTGGGACCTTAGAGGTGTCTGAGGATTCTGGGAGCCACGAATTGAAGGAGGCAAAATCCACCTTGGGGGGGGGGGGGGGGGGGGGGCATTTTGCCAGAATGCTCACTATTCTTACTTATGCCTCTGCCTGAGTTTCACCTGTTGCTGTTTTTGTTTCATCTGCAAGTCTCACTGGTTCGTGTGTAAGTATCACAGATTTAAATACAACAGGTATTACACAGAGTCCATTTGTTGTGTGTCTAATGCTAACAGGCTTTGCCAGTACTGAAAATCTGTTAACAGACCCTTATACTCCTCTTGCAAGAGTTACAACTCTATAGCCTTCATTAAACATGAGGCCACCTTTAATGTCCTTTGTTGGGAATGCCTGAGCAGACTTTACAGCTTTACAGATCGTCAGAGTGACACTGCCTTATTTACATCTTACCCTTCCAATAGCAGCAGGCCATTGGAGCTCATTCACTCCAAGTAGAGAAAGAGATCCAAGGCATGCTGGGAGATTTATGTTCCTATTTGTTGGAGGAGCATAGTTTCTGTCGATGTTATCATTGGAGGACTTTAAATTTAGATATTTTCTTTACTTTGTGTTTTTGGATAAAGCACAAACAGAGGGAATATAACGAATTTGTGTAATGTGAAGAGAGCCACAGGAACAGGCTAAGACTCTGCACAGCAGGGGATAAACAAACAAAGGGCTTTATTTTACGAAAACACAATACAAAAAATGGGATGAGACCACTTTAAGAACAGCAAGCTGAAATGCAGCAACATGCAACTGAAAGCTTCTAGAACAGGAAGAAACCAAGTGACATTAAACCCAAGCAGATTGGCACCATGGCAAAGCTTCCCCTAAGCCGTAACATGCCTCTCCTTACCTCCCTAATGCACCGAACTCTGCCTCTAAGTAACATTAATGGCTCAGAGACTAACCAGAGTCAGCTGGGATTCGTTAACCAGGTTACCCCTAGGCCCAACTTTGTGATCACATGACAATGCAAATTGACGCAAACCCCGCTCCGGGTCGTTGCTTTACCCTGACCGGTTCAAACGAGGAAGAGAGAAAAAAGAATGATTTCCTTTTTTGGATAAAAATCTGAACCCCATGAAAAGTGCATAATCTATTTGTTTCAGTCAATCATGCAGCTGCACTACACAAAATATATGCTTGAAATTTTTAAAGATGTATCTGTATTTTAGATAACAATTTTAGTGCTGGTTTGTTGTCCCTGTAGGCATTTCACCATGAATAATCAGTAAGTACTGTCAAATGGCTTGGAAACATGGGTGTCTATACTGCGTTTTTACTTTATTACTTATTCTTTGTGTAACAGCCATGGCTAAATGATGAGAAGATGTTTTTTGGTAAAGGAGGCCGGAGTGTGTCACGGTCAGACGAAAGGAAGCTATTTACTGACCCCTTGGTCCTTTCTGATCTCTCTGGAGAGCCAGTGTGAATGAAGCTGCCAGTTGGGGCAGCCTGAAACGTGAGGTAATGTCTGATATCCCTTTCGTTCTCTGCTGGTACTGACCCCAGTTTACCTTGTGGCCTAGGGTCCACCTGGATTTGCATATTCATCTGTAACTCAGCTATTTCTGTCCCGGCAAAAGCACCGGAAACTTGTGTTGTGCTGAAATGGATACCCTCACATCCAAGGATGTCTGATCTTGCCATAAGATCTCCATGTCTGCAGAATGGCTTGTATAATGAGTGATAGATAATCCCATGAATGTAAAAGGCCCTTTCCAAAGAGTTTAAGGTAGACTCCTTTTAACCCAGTTCGTCCAGTATTATTAATCAAGCTCATGTATTAGATAGATTAGACAGACAGACAGACAGACAGACAGACAGACAGATAGATAGATAGATAGATAGATAGATAGATAGATAGATAGATAGATAGATAGAATAATATTCTTCAAAGTGTTCACTTTTCATTTGCACAGCCCGATCCACATTTTCCATTATTTAGCAAAGGCAATCATTACTCACTGTGGGTTTGGCAGAGTGCATTTGGCAAATTGTAGTCTAATTGCTCTGCCATTGTGTATTCCTAACTGATGACCCCCGAGGTCGAACAGATTATGATTTGCATAGCGTCTGAATGTCGAGAGTGTGCGAACTTACAAGCTCCTAATTAACTTTTCCAGACACACTGGGTGTCAATAATTTGCCTGTGTTCATTAAACTGCAACCATTTGCATTCCTTTCAACTGAGTGCAGACCTTGCATAACTCCTTGGACGTTGCCAAAATACACAGTCGCCTTATTGTGTCCGGATGTTAAAAAAAAGTGCTGAGATTGGAGAATTCTGCAGCCATCCTATTTAAAGGCTGTAACTCCGGCTCAGTCCACTCAGTCAGAGAGCATGCATTGTACTGCGCTCTGGGGTTGTGTTCATGGGTTGGGTCCATGTTAGTGGGCTATACGTTGTCCCCCACTGCAAACCTGGAGGTGTGCCCTGGACAAGAATCCCTTCTCAGTCCCTTTGAGCCAATGGGCGTTGAAGGATCTGAACTCGCTGGAGACCTTCAGAAATGTGCCCAGGTCATATCCTGTCAGATTGCACTCTGTCGTACTCTGTGTTGTTCCTTTATCCTGAGGTAGGTAGAGCCTGATACCCAGATACCATTGCTTTTACAGAAATAATGAATGCAGTAAAACCAAACGGCAAATTAATATGCTTATTTAACAGGCACATATCTCCATAGTGGCATACATTTCAGAAAGTAGGGTCAGTCAGGCCTTGGTGCTATCGGGGATTAAGGCCTTGCTCAGGGGCTGAATGGGGAAATCACTCAACCCACCTTACAGTTTCAATCAATGTTTTTCTGATAACTGGTACCGCATCTGACACATAAGGATCTTCAGATTATGAGACTGACAAACTACCTACTGCTTTAATGAGGCAGATACTTCATGGACATAAAGGCCAATTACTATGCATCACTATGAAATATCTTTATCTTCATTATTAACACAATGATCCTCTTCTATAAACCTTTACTCTGCCGAATTAGAGACCAAGCCCAAATTCATCCATTCTTACCAATCTCTGTTGAACAATTAGTTTCATTTAAGTAATTTGGAGTTTGATTTGGACTTCTGACATAATGGATATAGATTTTTGAGTTCTTAGAAACAAGTACTTTTGACAATTTTAATATTATTTAGATGTGTGGCGTTTTATACAAGTGTGCCCGGTCCAAACCATTTGTATTATATAATTACAGTGAGAGGTTTATTAAGAAAAACATGAACTATAATATTAATGCCTGTATTCCTTTGTCATGTTGCAAGCTTATTCTATCCTGACTTATCCTCAGAAGTCTCTTGGATGAGACGCAAACGTTCCACAAAAGCGATCAGCTGGGAGGTGCAGTTGACAGGGCCTGAGCGGTGATCCCTGGCGACCGCCAGTGCGGTCCATTACAGACCATGGATTTTATGTGGTCTCCAAGGTTTAGAGCTTGAGCAAGCGTCCAAAGCCTCTTTGAAATATTCCATTCTGAACCCGCAGGAAAACTTAAAATTATTCTCTACAGCCTTTGATGGGACGACGTACTCATGTTTTAAATTTCCTTCTATTGATTTCTATGCATTATACGCACAATACATATTTAATCACAATGTATTTAATTGTACTGGCATCCTGCCCAGGGAGTACACCAGCCTTATGCCTGGTCCAGCGTGGGATTGGTTCCAGCCCCCCCACCGTAAACATTTAGAATGCAAATGGATATTTAATAATAAGGTTTTTAAAGAGGTTCGATCAGACCATTTGTTTTCATATTTTGAGAAGGAATTAAGCTTGCATCTTGGTGAAATGGAAATGTTTACCATTTCTCAGAAATTTCCCCAGTCACCACCGGTGATCATATTAAGTGTGTGTTTCCTAGCAACCAAAAAATGAACCTGAAAGCAATGGTTTACTGTTAAGCCAAAAAATGTAGGAGATGGTGAAAAGTTACTTTTGCAATGTCCAACTTTCCTGTCCGATCAGATCAAATGCCATATGTGGATAGAGAGATGTTCCATTGTACATTCTTAGGAGCTAATAAATTAACTCAGCCAAATTAACAATCTCGATAAATTCCGGTTCCATTTGAGTAGGTTGCTGAAGGGGAACCAATAGATGCCTGCAGTAGTGATTTCCAAAGGAAATATTTGGATTCAAATGTGCTGGGCTGCGTCTGACCGATGGATGAAGCGAGGCCTTATAGCGCCCCATTGGCCGCAGCTCTGCCAGCACTCTGACGCCTGTTACGACGTCTCATTTAGGTGACAGCTGGGTCTGCTGCCATTCTTCTCGCTTTTGAGAAAACGTTTGCTAGACCAACAATCCATACAGAACCAGACGCTGCAATTAAGATGGGGCCTGACACTTTTCGGTACAAGAATTTGGCTTAAGCACACATTACACTCTCCGTGGGTATTGCGCTTGCTCGTGGAATAATATTGCATCCTTTATCTGTGTGTACCTGAAGAAATGTGTGTGTGTGTGTGTGTGTGTGAACAGGTATACCTATCCTTATGGGGACACAATGTCCCCATAACGTGATAAATA
>JABFEB020000035.1:7908184-7924165 GCA_019775895.2 Stomatorhinus ivindoensis
CATGAAGCTCAGTCTAAATCTCTCCATACTATATAACAGTTTCAACAATGCTGATAAGGTGGTATTTATACATGTGGTTCCATTCACCAAACTATTGAAAACAGCTGAGGTAGATGTCTCAGTTCTATTTTTTTTATTATTTTCATGGACATGAAGGGATTTTCAGTAAGAAAGAAGGCATCTTCAGATACTGCTCCGGGTCATGAACAGAAGTGAATTTCAGGTCAGGCTGTCCTGTGATCCTGGACAGAATGATGAGCGTAATGACACATTTGAGAATCAGACAGAGGGCTCTGTGAATTACCGCATGATGTATGGCAGCAAAAACAAACTGGCTGCACGCAGAATTACTCACGTCGCCTCTAAGGGCATTTTAATGAGCAACAACAAAATAAACAACAAAAAAGGTATAAGCAGTGTCTGTACCACATGCTTACACAATTCAGGCAGCCTTTAACGGTAAAGATAGGTTTACTGGAGTGGAACACAAACTACTGTAAAACACATAATTAAACACACACACGCACACAGGTTTGTATTTATATCTTTGTGTGACCTCTCCATTCATTTCTTTGGCGGAAACTCAAATCACAACATGATGACCTTAACCCCTACCCAGCCCTAACCTCAACCATAAGTGACCAAACAAAATATGAGACTTGACATTTTTACTTTTTTGATTGTATTAACAGATCTTTGTGGGGACCTGAAAATGGTTATCACAGTGTCAAATATGTTTTATTACATTGTGGGGGACAATGAAATACTATTTTTAGACAAAAATATCATACAATTTGAACATCTATTCTGACTGCGATCAAAATTGTCACGTTGCTGTCATATTGTTTACTACTGATCATGTAAAAATGAAGTATCAATCAGTTGAGTATAAAGAGTTGTAAAATAGAGTTACAAAATACTCAATTGGTTCGTTGAAACAAAATCCTGGTCTGGATTTTTACTTTCTGGAGCTGAACTATCCATCTCTGACATTGACTTTCAGCCTTAACCTGAGCATTTGTGTTGACAAGGCCACCATGTCCACTCCTGGATATCCACAGGGTCTGCTACATTGGTGATACTTTTTTTGAATCCCATGTCTATATGACTCTATGAACACATTATAATGCATTCATAAAGCATTATAACATGGCTACAGATATTTACAAAAAGGCATAACATAATAAAACACACACACACAGACTAAATGTTTGCTGTTCTTTTCTAAGGTTAAAATCTTTAACTAAAGACATAAGCAGAAGCAATTTAGTGTTTGTGTTTAATTTACTACTCTGTTTGTCAGGTCATACACCTAGAAAGCTAACACAAGACTATGCATAAGAAAACACGATTATAAAGATTAAAACATGTTTTTACTTCATACATAGTTTACCGGTTCTCATTGTTTCCAGACAGAATCCTCGATTTCCTTTGAAAATGTTGAAAGTCGATGTGCTCTTTCTTTCTTTATTCAGCGTAGACCAGCAATCATTAAATTTTGATGTTCCCAACTAAAACATCACTATCGCCTAGCTCTGCCGTCCCACGATGCCCGGTCAACTTAAAAAAATACTTTGATTCTCCTACGGCCAGACCGTTAAAATGTTGTTACACATCCATACAGTGCAATAAGTCAGATCATCTGTTGTCCCAGAACAAAAATAACTATTCTTCATTATTTTGTCATTTATAGTGTGGGAAAATATTACACAAGGGGGCTTCATTGTAACCAACTTCGCTTTAACCAAAAAGATGGATAAAACACAGGAAGTGCTTCTAGAGCAAAATATATTTTATTATCATCTCCTGTGTCCTGTATCCGGTACCCAAGGTAGGGGAAGCCAACAGCGGAAAGGGCAAAATGCAAAAACAATGCCCAAACTTAAAAAGCTCCCCAGGCTTTGAATGAACAAGGAAATTTCAAGCCAACCCTTTCCCCAGTACGTGTGTGAGCTGGTTCAGATGTGTTTGCAGAAGCTCCTTGCAGGAGCTGAAATGCACTTCCGAAAGGTGACCGAGCTCCTACAGCTCCCCATCTGGAGGCAGTAACACGGTTGCTACCATGGCAACTGCCATCACTGCTCCTCGACATGCCGGTTCGGATGCCAGCAGCTGTCACTTGATCTAACGTTATACACATCTGGAATTGCCCCTTGCCTTAGATCACATTGACTCTAGTCTATTCTTGCTTATTTTTTCACAAAGCTAAAAAGAACACTGCAAGAGAAGCCCAGTCTGTTCCTTTCATCTGTCCTCTTTGAATAGCACACTGGAGAAGATAAAACACCCCTGTATTACTTATTCTCATACTTGGGCATCTATTGTAAGCTCAGCCTAGCCGCACTTATAACTGCTGTAGTCGACTCTGCAAGTTGTAATTGTGCTACTTGACTCGCTTGAAGGTCGCTTTGGACAAAAGCAACTGTTAAATGGAGTAAATGTGATTGCAAGGGTACAAGATGTGGCCTAATGTTACAGGTTGTAAAATGCTGCATAATATTGAAAGGTCACCAACCTCAAGTGTGGCCCAGAGGGACAATGACTTAAATGACCTTTACAACAATGTTTTGCATATGGATATTTTTTTTTATATTGTGGGTATGGATATTTTTTTAGTTTCGATTTCTAGATTTTAGTTTCAATTTTTTAGATTTCTTAGAAAATACCAATAATGCCGATTTTAATTATCTACTCAAAAGCAACTTTGATATTTTTTAAATGACAGTATATATATATATTTAAATGACATTCTAATGTTTCAGGGTGGCTAGATTCTCATTCCTAGGTTCAGTGGCAATTTAATAACCATTAGCACATTTTTAACACTTCTAAAAGCCATTTAGACCCAAGGAAATGATTCTAGTAAACCTCCATCCATCTTCCACAACTGCTTATCGGGTGCAGGCTCGTGTATGGCTGGAAGCTGTCCCAGGAAACACAGGGCACAAGGCAGGGATATCCTGGATGGGATATCAGGCCGCAGCAGGGTGTGCACTCACACTGAGCAATTTAGAGATCTCGGTTCAACTAAGTCCATGTTTTCAGACCGCAGAGGAAAACCTGGAGGAAACTCACATGATGACAGGGAGAACATGTGAATTCCACACATAGAGGGCTGGGGGGTAGGAACTGAACCCATAACCCAAGAGGTCTGGGGGTCACAGTGCTGAGCACTCAGCCTCTGCACTGCATGATAATAAACAACTAGCCTAAAAAAAACTGTTGGCTGCAAAACTCAGTGTCTGCTGAACTCAAGCAAGCGCTGAAGTGTGATTGAGCCTCTCTGCTGACTTGCAATGCTGCGCCGGCCGGTGTCCTTTCTTCACTCTATAAGCGATCTCACAAAACAGTAGCAGAGCCCTCCTTGAGAAACGCAGGCCCTGATTTGCATCGATTTGGTGCAAACTGAGCAGAATACACATGAAAAACAATCACATTTAGAGTGTGATGCAGTAATGATCCATAGCACCTTAACTTTCAGAACAACTTACACTTATCTGATTTTATAGCAGCAACAACAACAACAAAACATTTAAGACATATCAAAACACTGCCTGAGATTTGCTGATATTTTGTTCTCCCAGCCTCCTCTTGAGCTAAAAAACCAGCGAAAGACCATCACCTCTTGGTCCCCTCGTGCCGTCAAAAGGTTTTCCCAAAGAGGCCCCCTTTTGTTTAAACAGCAACACCACATGAGAGATTTGATGGACAGTGCACTGTTTGCAGTCTGAAGGGCAGTTTTATTTGATTCCCCCTTTCAAACTAAAATATACAGCACAACCGCTATTTGTGAAGGGAGAAAAGGCATGTCATTTGATAACCGGGAAAAGCACAACAGTTTCGGTGTTCTGCATAACAGGCTTTACTATATTTAATAGTATTGTACTCGTTCTTGGCATGCTGCGGCAGTTCTGATTACAGATCGCCATTCGGGCTGATGCCACATTAAGTGTTATTTTCTTTGTCACAGAGCAGTTAAGTGTTCAGGGTCCTTTGCCGCATAACTAATTTTCCTTCTTCGGGAACACATAGCGATTGCCTTCTGTTGGGGCGTAGGGGAATCAGGAAATGTGAGAAAAGGGACTGTATAAAACCACTCTGTTTATTTCCAGTGTCATCCACACTTTAAAGAGAATTACATATGCTACAAATGCGATGACATCCTCCAACATTTAATCACTGTACAGAACATCATTATGGCCATGGAAATTAAGGAGAGACAATCATCAGTATTCTGGTAATCGATAATCCCACTTCAGGATTTCCAGTTGCAGGTTCAGGAAAGTTAAACTGAAAAAGACTCAACTATATACATACTAACAAAGAATTCACAGACTAGTGGGAAAAAAGAACATTTCAGTTTTAGATGATAAACACACACCAAAATGTACATACATTCCTAAAAGCACAATGCTAAGAAAATACTGAAAAATTGTGCTTTTGGACATAAATCTTCTGTAAACTCCAGATTACTGATGATCCACTGCTTTGCCAAAACATTCCCACCGTGCTGGAAACATTACAGCAAGGCAAGCTCTACAAGCCTGGAGTCAGCAGCCTTGAAGCCCTGGAATTATAACCATGTTCCTAAGGAGTCGGGCCGTGTCAGTGGGCTGGCATTGCTCTGTCAGCGCTTATTGTCCATTATGAATGTTGTGTCATACCGCTTGGCTTCAAAGAAACTTTGGGCTTCATACAAAACAACTTACCTATAAATGTATATTAAAAGGCCTTGTCCTTTACACTGTTTATGTCATCTAGGAGCAGCCAGTGACTCGGTAATCATAACAATAGTTGATACAAAACATAAAACAGAAATCAAATAAAATATAACCTCAAAATGTAGGTCTTGTCAAATGCACATCTACAAATGTTTCTCATATGGATTAAGTAGTACAACCATAGACTCAAAACCACAAGGGTTCTATCTTGTGTGCTGCGTGGTCAACCGTGCATACACTGGTGTGTGGACATACGTACATATGTACCTACAACTGAGTTTGCACAGTCCTGCTTTCGTTTGCAGTCATTGGTGAGTTCTGCCGCTCTGGGGAAAGCCCTTAGGGTCTTCCGAATGTGTGAGCATCACACGTTCATGTGGAGCTCATTATATTCATCCTTTCCGTTTTCATCAAAATTGGGGATGCCATCCTCTGAATCCAGCTACAAAAATTATAGACATCGACTCAATCAACCAGTCATTTTTAAACAGTGATCTACAGAATCTACTCAATAAACTGACTGCAGAACAAATCAGTAAACATGTGAACCTGGTGTGAGGGGCATCAATGGAGATGAAATATGTAGGCAGTATTACTATATACAAAAGACAGGGGAGGTCAGTCCATTTACACAATATTGCCAAAAGTATTGGGACACCCCTCCAAATCATTGAAATCAGGTGTTACAATCACCTCTATAGCCATAGGTCTATAAAATCAAGCACCTTGGCATGCAGACTGCTTCTACAAACATTTGTAAAAGAATGGGTCACTCACAGGAGCTCAGTGAAATCAAGCGTGGTACTGGTGCAATTCGTGAAATTTCCTCACTACTAAATAATCCACAATCACCTGTTAATGGTATTATAACAAAGTAGAAGCAATTGGGAACAACAGCAACTCAACCAGGAAATGGTAGGCCACGTATAATCACAGAGCGGGGACAACGCATGCTGAGGCGCACAGTTTGCATAAGTCACCAACTGTCTGCAGTCAATAGCTATAAACCTCCAAACTTCGTGTGGCCTTCAGATTAGCTCAAGAACAGTGCATAGAGAACTTCATGGATTGGGTTTCCATGGCTGAGCAGCAGCACCTAAGCCTTATATCACCAAATGCAATGCAAAGTGTCGGATGCAGTGGTGTAAAGCACGCCGACACTGGACTCTAGAGCAGGGGAGATGTGTTTTCTGGAGTGACGAATCACACTTCTCCGTCTGGAAATCCGATGAGTCTGGGTTTGGCAGATGCCAGGAGAACCTTACTTACCTGACTGCATTGTGCCAAGTGTAAAGTTTACTGGAGGGGGGATAATGGTATGGGGTTGTTTTTCAAGGGTTGGTCTTGGCCCCTTAGTTCCAGTGAAAGGAACTCTTAAAGCCACAGCATACAAAACCATTTTGGATAATTTCATGCTCCCAACTTTGTGGGAACAGGTTGGGGATGGCCCCTTCCTGTTCCAACATGACTGGGTACCAGTGCACAAAGCAAGGTCCATAAGGACATGGATAAGCTAGTCTGGTGTGGAGGAACTTGACTGGCCTGTACAGAGACCTGACCTCAACCTTATAGAACACCTTTGGGATGAATTAGAATGGAGGCTGCAAGCCAGGTCTTCTCAACCAACATCAGTGCCTGACCTCACAAATGCTCTCCTGGAAGAATGGTCAAAATTCCCATAAACACACTCTTAAACCTTGTAGACAGCCTTCCCAGAAGAGTTAAAGCTGTTACAGCTGCAAAGGGTGGGCCAACTCCATATTAAAGCCCATGTATTAAGAATAGGATATCATTCATGTGTGTGTAAAGGCAGGTGCCCCAGTACTTTTGGCAACATAGTGTAGGTGCCTGCTGTATTTTAAGGGGGCGTCGACCACCGTCCCCCTGAGAAAAGACAAAGGAGGGGTAAAACAGGCACACTCACCGCTTTCAGCTCCCGTTCCTCAAAGACGCGTGTGAGAATCAAACGGCGTAGGGGTACAGTCATGATAAGTACAAAGGGGAAAGCCAGTGAAGCAACGGTGGACTTGACGACCCAGAGCAGCGCGATGCACGTCAGTTGAATGACCGTGAACATGTTCATGCGCCAGGTCTTCACCTTCAAGTCAAAGCCCATGGGCACAGAGACAAGCACAAACACAAGCATGCCCTGAGGAACATGAACACTGTACATCACTATCTTTTCTAGTAGTGTTTACCTAACTATATATTTGCGGGCTATCAGATTGTTTGGGCTCCACCTAGTGGGTGTTGGGTGACACACCTCTATCTTTTAATACTATTCAATCACTACAGATATTCTGAAGGGCGTTCTGCAATCGACGTCTACAGAATCAACATATTACCACAGATAAATCTACTGTACAGTTA
The DNA here is from genome assembly GCA_019775895.2 of Stomatorhinus ivindoensis. Lineage (NCBI taxonomy): Eukaryota > Metazoa > Chordata > Actinopteri > Osteoglossiformes > Mormyridae > Stomatorhinus > Stomatorhinus ivindoensis. The sequence continues at coordinate 7,915,276 of JABFEB020000035.1, forward strand.
CACACAGCCATCAAAACAAGCCAACTGAGCTGTTTAACTCCACTGCCTGACTCTCATTGGTTTCAGCTTTGGTTACCTTAGTGACATAGATGTGATCAGGATGGTGCTTGGCAGGTGTGACCATGAGCATGATGCGCTCATACAGCTGTATCCCAGTGAGAGAAGTGATGCCCATATATAAGAAGATCCCAAAGAGTACAGCCAATGGGATGTGTCGCAGCACATTCTTCATCACAATGGACATGCCTGGGATATAGAGGTGGTGCAAGGCCATTAATGGAGCACTGCAGTAGGCCAGCGACTCGTAAAGATGAGAAGCAGAAGGGAACATGAGCAGAGCCAATGGATTGGGAGCCAAGTCTCACCTATGAGCAGAGAGACCATCATGCCGGTGATCCTCTGATCTTTGACCTCCTGAATCACCGGCTGCTCCCCAGGGGCGGTGGCTTTGCTCATGACAGTCAGCGCATTGACGTGGGTGACGGAGCGCACGGTGGTGGCCGTCAACCAGGGCAGGCCGAACAGGGGGCAGACGGCCCCCAGCAAGACGATGAGGAGCAGGTCGAGATGGAATCCGGAGCCTTTGACCAGACGGCGCTCCTTCTTACTTAAGATCAACCTGGGAGCATCAGAGATCGCAGTAGCCAAACGTAAACTGACAGAGACAAACTGGAATCCAGTGCCAAAAAACCTGCAGCAAATATTCATTTACATGGGGTCATATGGGCCTTTTCTGAAAGATTTCATCATCTACCCTTGACCACTTAACTTGACCAAATCATCAGTTAATCTAGGCCAGAATGGTTACAATGGACTTACGAGGTAATCTGCGTCTCCATGAAGATTAAGATGAAGACCAGCAGGGCTGGGACAGCTGAGGCTCCCATCATCCAGATGGGGAAAGGATGTTTATCCCCAAACGGGCTGATAAACCAGCCTCGCTTGTCAGGTGATGTGACTGAGAAGCCGGAGGGTACATTGATCTTCTGAAAGTACCAAATGAGACATGACAGAATGTGGCTTTAAATATAATAGAGAGGAGAGAGGTAAGGAGCGCACGCTGATTCAGCTCATTGCCACACTCACCTCAGGGATGAGAACCCAAGTGCAGCCCTATGGCTGATGATACCTCAGCACCACAACTAGTTTGAATGGAATGGAACAGGGGGAAGTTTTTTTTCTGGTGGCTGGAGTGCCAATCCTGCCACCAACCCCCAAATGTTCCCTGAAAGTTGAAGGACCTGCTTGCAGGTCTGGATATAGGTTAATGTCATACACAGGATGAAGCAATTGCAGGTTAAGGACCTTGATCAAGGGTCCAGCAAAGTAGAATCACTCCTGTCAATCACTGGATTTGAACCACCACCATTAAATATAATCAAAATATGATATGATATAATCAATCAAAATATGGGTTATTTATATATGATGTACAACACTTACAAGCATGTATTTCAGTTTTACATTACAAAGATACAAAGGGTTAGTTTGAAATATATATATGTATATAGACACACACACACAGGTTTGTAATTATATTTTTGTGGTGACTCTTCATTCATTTCTATGGGGAAGACTCTAATTTCCACACACTGACCTTAACCCCAACAGCCTAGCCATAACCAAACAAAATATGAGACTTTTGGTCGTTTTAGGTTTTTGTTTGCATTCACAGATCTTCATGGGGACCTAAAAATGGTCAAAATGGCCACATCCAAATAACAGGTTTTTATCACATTGTGGGGGACATTTGGTCCTCACAATGTAATATAAACCTAATCCACACACACAGACACATATTTTCCAGGATAGTCCTGACTAGATAGGTGTCTATTGAACATGAATTGATAGATGGAAAAACGATACAAACATACCATCCCATCCTTTGAGAAATACAGAAATATACTATATGGTAAATTTTATGATATATACATAAAAGATTGGACAGAAAGTCACCTGAGTGTAGGTGTCAGGGATGGCACAATCCACAATCACGGAACAGAGGATAGAGATCGGAATTCCAAAGTCTCCGATAATTCTTCTGGCCTTAACGATCAGACAATAAACACATTCTGTCACTATGAATTTCAGGTGAAAGAACACTGCTGAGAGTTTGCAGACGACAAAGATGCCATACTGTACCTTTCCACCCAAGAACCTACTGTTCCTGAACTTCCTGAGGAAGAAGGCCACAAAAAATGTCCCCAGCATCAGAACCAGGGACAGCAGAGCTGTATTGGGCTGCATAAGCATGTGACCATGGTGGTCCTCCTCATGATGTTCAACAAGGTTGATAGTAGGATGGGGGGTCACTGTTGGGTAACTCTTCAGCAATGGATGCTCCTGGAAGACCTGAAATGGAGTTTTGTCAGGCTAAATGCTATTTGGGGAGCACCTAAGACATTCATGGAAAATCATCATCATCATCAACATCATCGTCATCTCATAGGCACAAGTCCAAAACTCCAAACCAGTAACACCATCGCTGTCAGAGGGAGAACTTCACCTGGATAAGCCTGGAGAATGTTTCATAGATAAAGATGAGGGAGATGAGGAAGGCGAAAATCTCTTGTGTGAAAGGGGTGATATATCGGACCAGGAAGCTGCCCTCTGCAGCCACAATAACCAAAACGATGAAGATGAGCCAAAATCCGATCCAGACTCGCGCGGTCAGATACTCAAATCCATGAGCCTGACAAAACTGGTGGAGGGACAGAGACGGGTGAAGATTAGGGAACGTGGTCTTCTGTTTGAGAGGGCAATTTTCACGAAAGACCTAATTAAGGTTCTTTGGCTAAAAGAGTCCTCTCAGCAATGACTATTAACGATAATAAATAATGCTGTCATCATAGCTGGTTGTACTCTGCCTTGGCTCAGTCTCCTCTAGATCAGGTAAATGAACAAACAGCAGATTTACGTTGTAAAAAGCTTCCTCAAAAACCAGCAGGGGCCCAGAGAATCCGATGATGAGGAGGGGTTGCCCAGCCAGCAAAGAAAACAACACCCCGAGTGTGGCCGTGGAAACGATGAGCTCTGACACTCCCATCATCCCGTCTGTTTTTTCTCCTGCACGGCAGGAAACGTAGAGACACAAAGAGAAAACGAATCACTCATTAATTAGACTGTAGTTTTTTTTACAAACACGGAATTTAAATTCACTGACAAATATGAATGCTATTTTTTGTAGCAAATTAGAGATACTGTAGGTACATGTTTTTAATACAGGTGCAAAAAACCGTTACAAATGGCTTTTGCCACACTACAATGAGACTTAGGTGCCGCAACTTTATGTCAAAACAAACTAATCTGCATTTTTTCAACGGAAAGCAAACACACCTGTCAGAGTTAATTGTTTCTGCCTGTTTTTCCACAGCCAGCACTCACCCAGCAGTCCCCCAAAAGTGATGGTTGGCGATAGCGCAGCGAAGTAGATAAATATAACGGCAGCCACGCACTGCGTGTCCATGGCGTCCTTAATGTCGCTTACATAGTGGGGGTAACGGCGACGGATGTCATGAATCAGGCCTCCGAATGGGATCCCGGACCGCTTAAGAGGGTCCACCTCTAGCACCTCCTCCTGTTCTTCCAGGAGCACCTCTGCAACAGAATCACATTGCCCTCACCATAGTGCATGAATGTATTCAACCCCTATAGCAAGGGTCTCCAACTCCGGTCCTGGAGAGCTACCGTCCAGTCGGTTTTCAATCCTACCTGGCTTCTGATGAGCCACACCTGTTCTCAGGTAAATACCAGGAGCAGGTGTGACTCATCAGAAGCCAAGTGGGACAGAAAACCTACTGGATAGTAGCTCTGCAGGACTGGAGTTGGAGACCCCTGCCCTATAGGATACCTTCAATCATGATTCAGACACTAGGTCTTCCATCCTCCCACAATTTCTATTCAAGTAAAATTACTTTAGCCTACGTCATATCTGTGCCATTATGTCTAATCCTAATTTGATGAACCATTTTAAAACCAACAAAATGTCCCACCTACACAGTGATGATCAGAGAATGGAGCGGTAAGGAACACACTGATTACAGTGCATTGCCGCCCCCGCCACACAACAAACCACCGCAGGGATGAGAACCTGAGCGCAGCTGTGCAGTGGGTGATACCTCAGCACCACACCCGTCCAAATGGATCAGAACAAGTTTTTTGCCAATCCTGCCACCAACCCCCAAACTTCCCTGTAAGATGGAGGATCTCGTTACAGGGCTGGATGTAGATTAATGCTATGGCCAAGACAAAGCAGTAGTAGTTTAAAGGTCTTGCTCAAGGGCCCAAAAGAGTAGGATCACTCACAGCATTCACAGGATTTGAATCAGCAACATTCAAATTACTAGGACAGATCACTAGACTCAAAGCCACCAATCAACCCATCAGGGACGGCCATCACTAAATCCGCCCTATGTCACCCATACTGACGTACCCTTGGTCTCAAATTCAGACCCTGCCATGGCATTCATGCCTTTCTTCCCCCTTTCTTTCCTCTTGCGGAGCATCTCCTTTTGGAAGGAGGACACACTCTTCAGCAGGTCTTTCCCTTCCACATCAGAGGGTGGGATCACGATACTGCAGTCCAGGAACTCATTGATGCCATTGAGAAGGTCCTGACGGTCATCCGCGAAGTAGGCCACTTCATGGAAACTCTGGAAGGTTTTCAGGAAGCATAAGAGCTATACTGCATGAAGAATTGTATCTCAGTCAGCTACCAGTGATCATCCTCTGCATTGTCTCAATTATGGAAAAGGGACAATGGGGAGGAGGGCTGTGATTTTATTTAAAATGTGGGTGTCACACACACAAAAGAAATGTCTCTAAGCACACTTCAAGTTTGTGTTGTATTATCTCGAGAATAGGGAAAGAGATGTGACAGAAGACCTCGGCCAAAAAATCCTCCACGCTAAACCCCATACAGTTGGTCTAGAATCAGCTGGATTGAACAGTAAGAACAAGGTAAGAACAACTTGTTTCTAGAACCTGTGGAAAATCCTTCAGGACTGCTGGAGAAGTATTGCAGGTGGCTACATCTAGTAGCTGGTTTAAGGAATGCCAGGAGTCTGCAATACTGTCATCAAAGATAAATATGGCTATTATGAAAAGTATAAAATTTGTGAAAATTTTGAGATACTGAACACTTCTCCTGGTTGTTGCAATAGGGAATATGTATTACTTCATTATCTTGGGGCCTTTTACTATAAGGCAAATAACATAGTTAAAATAGAGATAATGCATTAAAAGCAGGAGTGTCCAAATTTTTGACTGGGTCTGTAAGTCCACAATTTATCGCAGACTTTACAACACAACGCATATGAAGCCTAGATACAACACGATAGGGTGTTCCTCCCAACAAAAATAAAAGGCATGTTGTAAACCCAACTCTACACATAAATAATATGATTACACAGAACAGCCAATAGCGCTGACTACAACGACAGGGTTTTTACAATACAGGCAGATATGCATGAACAATGTCTGAACTTTAAAACAACTGTCTGGTGCTGTATGCTGTATCAAAGCACACGCCGTGTAAGATAGCAGAGAAATAATAACAGATTAAACGGAGCGCACCTTGTCAGACATGAGAGTGGAGATGGATCGGCCAGTCTCATGATAGTCTATGTTGAAATAGCTAGGTCCCAAAAGCAGGAAGAGGAAGCGGACCGGTACTGGCACCTCTAACACCGACTCGAGGAGTACGGCCTCGTTAAGTCGGACAAACGCCATGGCCGGCTGCTCCAGGAAGTCCACACACCCTGCACACCAAAGCACGGGTCATCCACAAGGAGCCAGCGCAGTGAGATACTCTTAACATCCAACATTACTAGCTTTAATTTAACTATAGTAAATGCTAAGAGAAGAGGGCCTGAGCGCTAAGTACAAGAAGAAATCACCATCCGAAGAGCATCTTCCATAATAAGGAGCAATGAGAAGCACACTGGCACTTACAGGATCTTCCCATGTTCATCCACCATCCTTTTATAAACTTCATAATCTTATTTTGCACATGCCCCAAAATGTTTGTATCCTACATCTGGTTGTCTCACGTTTATTTATAAGTCCATGTATTTATTCATTAATGGCATGTTTTAGTTTCTTATATGTCTGCCTTATTTCCAGTCTAATTATCATAGTCCATGTATTGCATTTGTTTAAATTGTTCACTTCACGCTGCAACCTGCACCAAAAGAAATTCCCCGTACTTTTTGTACTTGGCAAATAATAAGATTCTGATTCTATAGGACTAACAATACCAATAACAGAGATATCTGTACCCTCTTGACATTTTTTGTGGTTTGTAAAAGTAAAAATCCCACCGACATAGCTAAAATTTGTTACCAGACAGCTCAAGTCTTAACAGCAGGGAACATTACTGTATCAACCAGAATGTGGTCCTGCAAAAGTCAGTCTACTCCACCCTGTTGTGCATTTCTATAATCGGTATGTGTAATAAAACAGTATTCAATGCTTTACACACAACATGTATGTCTCAGCAATCAAAACCGCTGTGGAAAAAAAGGATATATATGATATTTTGGTGCCCTTGGTGGGAAACGCCCTAAGCCAGTGTGGCTGGTGACGGCTTACCCACTAAGACCACGGTGGCCTCAGCGTCCTTGGGGATCTTCGTCAGGAGTTTCATGGACCTGGCAGCCGGATGGCCTTCAGCGGCGATGGGATGGACTGTTTTCTTTCATTTGCAGAACAAAATGAACTTACATTTGTTATTATGCGCTGCTTGATATTGATGAAGTTCCACATGCAGCGTTCATGATTACATAATGAAGGCAAAAGCAGAGCCTGAAGACTGCTATGCTTGACAATTCAAACAAATATCTTTCTAATAGATGTTTCGAATACAAGTAAAGGGGAGAAACAGTGCCTGATTTTATTTTCCCAGAGACAAGGCAGTAGGGTCAGTTCATGAAACATTACCAACCGGCACATCATTTTAATTAGCATTTCCCATGATCAGCCATTAAACATCTCACATTTAAAGATACAGAGAGAGAACACAGAGAAACACCTGTAAGCTTGCAAAGGAACAAATTCAGTCCTAGTTGCCGTGGAGATTTCTCTTGTCCAACTGCATATATCATGTGTGATTCTAATGGATGACACTACACCGCATTATGCTGCAAAGAATGGATGGTAGGACAGCACCTGGGTGTATCATGCCAATCCTGATGCCCAGTTCTCAAATGCTTTGGGCCAAAGTCAAACCTCTCAATCTCTAAGATCAACTCTGAAGATTTTGTCAGTGATCTCTGAAGACCACAGACCTTCCAGAATTCCACAAACAAGTTGTTCAGTACTGCAAGTTGACAGGCATTAAACATGGAGAACCCACTTTTATTCAAGATGACTGGAGGCACCGCAGATGCACTGTACGACTGGCAGGAGACTCACAAACAAGCTCACAAACACCTCTTGGTCAGGCTCCTGAGGCTTGCTCTCCTGATGCTCAGTTCGGTTCTCGGCCACCGGGGGCAGCAGAGGCTCAGGCGCGTGGTTGTGGTTGTGATGGGAGCTGCCCATCCCGTGGACCAAGCTGCCGTGGGGAAAGAAGCCTTCCTTTTCATCACTGGGGTGGCTGCAAGAAAAGCCGTTTCAAAGCAGAGAAGACAGATGTGACCTTTCTCAGCGCTTCACTGTTTTCACCGCAGCCTTTTTGTGGTCTCACCTGTAAGCCACCAAAGGGGGGTGGAGAGACCAGGTCCAGCCATGGTATAAATTACATCAACGGTGCTCAAGCACACACATCATTCTAATACATCTGGGTGGCTTTTCAATATCTAAAACAGCATAATGACCTCATGCCACTGGCGCTCCTCCTTTTTATGTTTTCTATATATGATGCCAAAAAAGTGTGTAAATCCCTTAAATGTTCACCAGATGTACTGCTGGTCTATACACTGGTTCTTAATATATTTGAATTATTTAGACATGGGGTTAGCCTCTAACTGGCTAGTTCACTATGCCCAGTTAAGACTATTTATCTTAATTTATCTTTAACTCTGTTATTAATACAGATTGACCCCAGTGATATTTATCAGTTTGGCTTTTGCATCATACCTAAAAATGCCCCTTAGTTTTGGCTATATTTACAATACGGCAAAGCCTACTATGTCTTATAGCTGCATCAAATTACAATGTGTTCATTGAAAATGAAAAAAAATTGGAAATAATTTAAATATTCACTTATTTTGGGGGGAAAATAAAATTGCAATAAAATAACTGGACAGAGATGCACCAAGGCCTTAACAGAGGTGGGCATCAGTGTTTTCTAGTCCAGCAGTTGATGTCAGTATCTTCAAAATGAGCAAACAAGTCCCATTACACACCTGTTTAGGTGCAGAAGTGGTAAAAACCAAGGGAACAGGTGTGACACAGGGCAGCTTTTAAAGCACCGTGATCCTACTGGGGGGGGGGGGGAGTAAGCATCAGGTGCAGTCACACTCCACCTTGTAGCTGTTCTTCCCACACTATAAATCCATATCCGGGAAGCGATTTACTCCACTCAGGTTCTCACGTAAAAATGCTGCGAGATGCTGGGGAGTATCGCTGGGTCGCTGCTGCTGGTGGCATGTGTCTAGGTATAGCAGCGGAGCACTGATCATGGCCAGCTCCTCCGCACGGTCCTGAGGGTTTAATGTGGGCTGGCGTGGCAGTTCAGAGCGAGGCCCCCTCGGAGCGACTTGCAAGCTCTGCCGTCTAGCTAGAGATTAGGCTGGACCAGAGCATACCCGTCACAAATGGCAGCATGTCTGGTGGTAGGGGGGAGGGGGGGTCAGATGTCTCGGGTTGGCGGCCGCAGTGGAGCTGTCACTTGGTTTAAAGGCATTACGTGTCTCTGGGGGGGGGGGGGGGGGGGGGGGGGGGGGGG
>JABFEB020000035.1:7924265-7939969 GCA_019775895.2 Stomatorhinus ivindoensis
ACACACACACACACACACACACACACACACACACACTGTTTCATTGCAACAGGGGTCATGTTTGTTTGCTTGTCCCAAACAAAATCCGTGTCCTCTTGCCACGATCTATAAAGATGAGGTATTTTCCACAGAGGATCGTCTGTCTATATTTATACCATTAGCTATAAATATTTAGATTGCAGCCTAGACACGTGAGTGAGCGCCACGCAAAGCTGACTGCCATGGAAATGGTGGGGATTGTTTCCATTTACCCCAAATACGCATGATGACAAGCACACTTCAGCATGAACCAGAGGTATAAAAAGAGAATATATAAAAACTAACCGAAAAATCTGCTATGATACTACAAATATGTTGCATTTCGACCCATAACCTGCCCATCTAACACATGATTTGTCCAAATTAGCAAATACACGCAGCCTTTTCGAAAACATTCATCAGCATTGAAAAAAACTGAATTTATTTAAGTGTACAACTGGTTAAAGTATATATTTTGTCAGCCTGGGGTGCTGTCATGATTCCATGTAGACATGCGTGAGTGTTAGTGTCCAGAAATCGCCAAACCCTGGATGATCCCAGTTGGCCACTCTGATGAGGATCCACAAAGTACTGGATAAAGCATAATATATGGATTGCATTTCAACTGTATTGAAATAACAGGAAGCATGGACACACAGGTGCACTGCAAAACCAGTACTGTGCTACTTTCCGTTTATTTCTGCAATGTAACTGTGGACTCTGAAACTACCATTATGTATGGACAACTTATCCTTGCAACATTTTTAAATGTGATGTTGCTTATTCTGCTCTTCTGTCTACTTTATTATTACTAGTATGTGTGAAACACTAATATAACCTCCTACCTCATTCCATTGTGCTTGTGCACAATGACAATAAAGTTGACTTTGATAGAACCAGACCAGGCCAGGTATTCAATACTGACCTGTGTTTGAGGAGCAAAGCACGGAGAACACTGGCTCTGTCCTCCGGCTTGATATGATCAGAGATGATCATGGTCTCCACTATCTGGTGGGCAATGCCCGGCAGTGTCGTCTGCTCCAGGTCCAATAGCACGGTGCCTGGGAGGGGACACATTTTGACACTGAGCCAAAAGCCAACATTTCTTGACTGTTGACTTGGTTGTGTACAATGACAGTTTGAAACTTCAGAATACAGGGAAAGGAAGATGGTATGGGAGTAGGGAAAGGAACACAAAGGACAGCTGTTCTGGCTTAAGCAAAACATGTATAACAAGTAGGAAAAACAACATGGCCATCCAAATATTAGGTCAGGTCAGGTCAGGTAGGGGAGCATGCGCTGATGCAGCACGTTGCCGCACCCACCACATGGCAAAACTCCTCAGGATCCCTGCTGGCGACCCCCCCCCCCCAGGCAGATACATGGTCCAGTCCCACCCTCTGGAAATGGCTATCCAACTGTCACAGCCAGGTGTTACAGCCTGGTTCAGCTGCACGGGTCCTCAGCAACGAGGATCCCACGGGCTGGATCACCCTCAGGGAAACACACCACGTGGCCATAGTGCCGTAACTGATGTTCCCTCCCAATGCAAGTAATGTGCTTCATTCAGGACTGCTCTAGCAACTGCTCATTTGACACAAAGTCAAACTAGCGGTACCCAAGGAATCTCTGAAGAGACACGGTACTGAGTCCAGTCTTCATCTCAGCTCACTGGATAGCGTCCATGTCTCACAGCCAGACAGGGAGCACCAGGACTCTAAAGACTCGGACATTCACCCTCTTGCAAATATATCGGGAAGACCATATACCCCTTTCCAGTGACCACATGGACTGACTAAGAGAGCAAGGAAGAGTCACCAGAAACATGAATGTCACTGCCGAGGTAAATGAATCTCTCAACAAGGTCGACATTGTCCCCACAGACAGACACACTACTGATGGCTGCGCCCAAGAGGTCATTAAAGGCCTGGATCTTGGTTTTTATCCAGGACACTCGCAATCCCAGACACTCAGACTCCTCGCTCAGTCTTTCGAGAGCCCCGATCAGAGCCTCCATTGACTCCGCGAAGATCAAATATGAGGGATGAATATGTTGTATTTGGTTTGCTGTGGCCCAGAGAGAAAAAAGAGGATAACAGTTCTATATTATTGGTAATGCAGCAGCATGTTATTTAAGAGCGTGACACATGACCTTGCCCCCCTCCCAGGACAGCAATACTCTCCCACCACTCACACAGAGTGGATCGTGAACCTTCTTGTCCTGACCCACAAAAAAAAAAAAATATCTGAACCTCTGGCCCAAGAAGAAGCATGATTCTGACTAGTGGATGAAAATACCAATTTTAGTCATCACTACAACATGAGATGTGGGCAGTCCTCACCATGAGTTATGGTCCTCCGCAGGTCAAGCAGGCTACGGAAGGTCAGGGAGGCCACATGAGGCTTTCCCCAGCGGTCTGTCTCCTCTTCAACATCCTCCTCAAACTTAATCCAGCGAGCCCTCTCCTTCCAGTGCATGTCCTGGTTCTTATCCACGATCAGTTCGTTCAGCTCCACAAACACCTGGCCAAACAAACGCATAGATCCAGATCTGAACGATAAACATACACGCACATCAGACTGAGCAGCGTGTTACTGGGGTGATAGTATATCAAATAGGCCTTATAATTTTGAAGATCGGGTTACTACAAGAGCTTGGCTGATTATCAAGGCAGACATCTGAGTTGTAAAGGCAATACGCAGGCTAGAGTAAACATGCAGAGAAAATAAAACTTCTGAAGTGATTAATTTGGGGTTTTTGAGATTAATCCCTAACACTGATTTGATGTCGATACCGAGGAAATGGGTCAGTAGGTGGTTGCCAAGACCGGTGGCCTGAGTAAGCTGCCTAGCCCCCATTGTTTAGAACTATTAGCAGATCTTATAATAAATATTGAAATTGGCTTGTGCAATGCAATTGGGAACTCAAGCTCCAAATTTTCCACTGCAGGCGATCTGCCCATGCAATTAATTTTCTCTGGATTAAGCAGCACTGTAAACAGTTTGCCCGAACTGGAAGATAAGCATGCTGGCAGCTCGCCTTAATAAAACAGTTTGGTATAACGCTCTGGATAATGTGGGTGTCCTCAGGCAGCTGGTGCGCAGATCAGAGGAGGTCTCACGTCATGCGTCTTCCTGTCCGACTTTTTCTTCCTCCGAACGCCGGACCTAGGAGGCGAGCTGGTGCTGCACTGCGTCACCTGACTACGGGACGACCTTTTCACTAGGTGGCGCCTCACTCCCGGGTTGTCCTCAAATCGGTGACCTTGCAGCAGCGTTAAAGAGAGAATGCGGTAACTCGTGCAGCCATTACGTAGAAAATTATATAGGAAGTTAAGTAAGATTAACGAGGAGCATCACACTCACGTGAACCAACATTCGAAGCAACCTTACCTCTCAGTAACACAGTAACACAGCCAACACAGTAACAATTAAAAGTAATTTTTCTCCATATTCGTTGTTAATTGGTAGAGCAATTTTATGCATCGGCTTACTGTATGTTGCGCAGTAAAGTTTATATTTAAGAAAATTATACACAAGAACCTGAAATGAAGACAAAAGAAAGACATTATTATTATGGTATGGTTTGTAAAACAGGCTTAAGATAAAATGCCGTTTCATTTCAGATTCAGTTATTGAAACTGGGACTATACAGAGAGTCTATCTGTGGCTTGGTCAGCTGTGTTCTCAGTGAAGTAGTGGGGTTAGAAACCTCACTCATGTCACAGGTCACAGCTGTTTTGCATTGTCATCGTGGCCACAAGGGGAGTGCTCAACACAGCTCAGGAAAAAAAGGAATATATTTTGCAACTCATCATTTTCCCCGTCTTTCTGACCTTGGGTTAAGTTTTTCCCCTCTTTGTTTATTTGTAGCTCAGAGTAAGAAGAGCCTCCTTCAGATCTGCGCTCCCTTCCAAGAATACGCCATGCGTCGCATGACGACTGAGACACGGAGGCGTTTAAGTTTAGCGTAGCCAACGCTGGAGGGCACCACCTTAACATTTTATTCACTTAGCCAAGGCGCGCTAAGCAGAACAACAGCCACGGACAATATGAAAGGACACTAACAAAAACAGAATCAATATTTACCAGTCAAGTAACATGCATCGATGAGTTGTAACAGCATCTAGTATAATTATAAAATATATAACTTCAGGAGGCTTTACAAATGTACCCCATTATAAATGCTATCAGGTTTTACATAAAAATGCTTCTAAACAGGAATCAATTGGCAACAATGGCTTCGGATTGAAGTTTGGGATGAGGGCACACACAGACAACAACCGCTGCAAGTAACGTTCATGCTGGTACACAGTCCTGTGATAATATTACACTTAGTATATTTAGTATGCACTTTTATCCAAAGTGACAGACATTTTTGAGAAAACAGGCTCAGCCAGTCCCTGGAGCAATGAAGGGTTAAGGGCCTTGAGCCCAGGGGGCCAACAGTAAAGCCACACTACTGACCCTGAGATTTGAACCAGCGACCTTTCAATCATAGGTGTAGTATTCTATTCAACTAAGGCACACTCCATCCCGATGATGCTGAAAAGGTGTTAGAGCGAGGTATAGTACTGATACCACTCTCTAAATAAGTTCTTGGAATTTGGCTTAGGGGTAACCAAGTGATTACAACTTTCTGTAAGTAAGAACATAAAAATAGCCTGGATACCTAATTATCCATAAAATTCTCAATCTGCTGAATGAGCCAAAATGGATGTTCCTTAATGTCTCTATTTAGTCCCTGTTTCTAAGAGCTAAAACCCCTACTCATTAAGCATCCATTTCAGCAATATAATGACCACCATAAATGCTATGAAAAATTGTCACTGAAAAATACATTCATGCTTGGAAGCTCCAATTCCAGGTAGAAGACCACGCTCCCAGTGTGTAAGGGCCAGGAACACAAGAACCTGTTTCACCCAGCGACCTAAAAGGATTTGATTACTGCATAAGCGAATCGGAGAATCAGTTTGACAGTAATTGGCTTCTGTTTTTCTCCAAGGTCAATGGAACAGCTGACTTTAAAATCCCTCTAATCAATGGGCATATTCAGGCTGAATTACTTCCTGCCACATCAGAATCTCAGTCACATCCATTAAGGGCCTTATTGCAGTTACAGACAATTTTCCTCCATTGTATTACTTTCTATGACATCTTTGCCTGCTGATTCTAAGCATTACAGTAAGAAATGCATCAGCTAATTGTTCCATCACTGTGAAATTTATTATTCAATGGACTGACACAATATCCAACATTTCTGAATCAAAATTTACTTTAGATCAAGACTGAAATCGCTAAAAGTCTGCTCTGGACATATAATGGCACTCCTATACATCAGCCTAATTTGATCTTGCCATCATTTTTAAACATTTCACCACGAAAAAGAATGTGTCCTCAAGCTCTTCAATGACAACTTACGAGAAGGTTCTGGACTTGAGCCCAGGTGGGTGTGAATTGATTCCAAAAGGTCATAGTCCTCAAAATCCAGCACAAACTCCTCAAAGTCTTCAAAGCCCTCCAGAAGGTATCTTTCCTCCTTGCACTTGCTTTCTCTTCGTCCCTCCCTGCCTATTAGTGACCCACGACCTGAGCCTGTGTGATCTGCTGACTCCTCTCCAACCTCCACTATCTCCTTGAATGGTGCTTCCATTCTCTGAAGGAGAGCCTAACCATCCAGGGTTCCCGCTCCTTGTGCCACTTGCTGTTAGACCCGGACTCAGTAGACCTGCTTGACAGAGCTCACCATGAAGGATGTCTATTGCCGATATTAGCTAGAGTAGGACGACTGTCCACAGACTGTTAGAGTTTGGGATTCTGCAGCTGGCGCTACAACCGAAAAATAATATAATTTTAAAAAAGAATAAACTTTTTTTGCTTCGCTGTTGATATTATTCTCAAGCAAACTACACCCAACTGCACCCACCTTGCCTCTGACACAGAGCTTCAGTAATAAAAATGTTATTTAATCTAGATCAGAGGAGAAAAATACCACCTTGTCCTGTTACTGAAAGACATGGAGGATGAAAATTGCAGTTATGTCCAAGCTCTAGGTCCTATTTGCAGGTAAAGTCTCAAGGCTAAAAAGGAAACATAGAACAAAAGGTCTGACAGTTTATGTGAGATCACACTGAACCTAAACATCCCACTTTGGCATCCACTGGGTAATGCAGGGACATTAGCAGACACAAGTAGGGACAGTTAGGTTACAGTTTGGGCATACCCCCTTCCCTGCCCCCCACCCCGCCCAGTAGGTCGATTGGCTTGCAGTATAGTCAGCTGTCTGAATAGTCAAGCACTAGTTTCCATCACATTGCTCATCGATCTGACGCTCGTTTGACCGATGCTGCAAAAGAGGACCGTGATTTGAGTCGGGAGTGTCCTCTAATCGTTACACGGTGAGGGCTGCTCAGCTGATTCTGGATCAGTGCCATGAGTGGCATTCTCATCTGAGGCAGATGGTGAGAGATAAGAGGGGCATGCAAAAGGAGAGCCTGTGGTGCTAATGGCGTCCACGTGTGAGGTCCCTAGTGTGTGAGCTCTCTTTAATGTTTGACCAGGACTTATCTTGGAATGTCTCATTCAACTGAATTAGCTGCCAGAACTACAAAAAAAACCTTCTTCAGGCCTCCAAACTTTCAAAAAGCATTTTCACATGCTTTTGGCTTCCAGGCAAATCAACCAAGTAACTCTCATAACCATTTGACATACCTGAATATCACTGCTTATTAATTAAATCTATATTACATTTTTGTTTAAATTGCCTAAATTTTTTACTTGGCTGGTTTGCTTGTACAGCCAGCCTGAGCTCAAACACACACACACACACACACACACACACACATACACAATGAGGAGAGAAACAACATTCTTCTCACAAACCCAACAGTTTAAATCCTCATACTGGTGAAGGTATAATCAGTTTCTGAGAACATTCTAGAAATTCTGTTCAAGGCTGAAACACGCCAACGCTAAAATGGTAAAATGGAATGTAAATCAATGCAATATGTGACAAATAAAATTTATGTTTCTGAAAATAAAAAAAAATATCTGAGCTTAATTTACATAATCCAGCACCAAATCCTGACACTTTAATGTTTTAAACTGACTACCTTTTCTTATGGGGGAGAGCGAAAATGGATAAGAGCTGTACAATGTTTTTATGGCCAGGGTATAACAAAAATCCAATTTCGGCCCGACACAAGTCCTGGTTCTAATTCTGTGTGACTTGAGCAGTCAATGATTCTCGCTCTCTAAAAGCAGGAAATGCCATGGGCAGAGCGTCTGATAATCAATCAGAAACCCCAGTTTTAATTATCACTGGAGGCCAGCTGACTGAGCTTAAAGTCTCTTTGCCCAATAGTGCAAACTAATTAGGACACAGAAAAAAAATCATTTGTCTTGCAGCAAACGATACGAAGGCAAGGGGGGGTAGACTGTCACCATTTCTAAGAAGATTCTGAAGTTGCACTGTTAATTTCCTGCTCTTGTTATAAGATGATTATCCTCTTTCGTGTATCTCAAAACAAAAGGCGTACTGCCACATTCATTGGTGAAGTGAGCTTGATTGAACCAATGGCAAAACTATTTGTGTTTCAGTTAATCCGCAAACTGAACTCCTTGCTTCCAGCTCACACAGACGTATGTGTCCATGATGACATTGGCTGAATCGCTTGCGTGCTGCAGCTCCGACACATACAGCTACACACTATGTTCACAGACGCAACCCATCAGGATGCTAGTCTGCACCCCAGTCCTTCCATGACATGAGTTAGCTTAGCTGATTTACAAGAGTGCCAACAGCTTTCAGAAGCGCGTCGGTCCCATCCAGCATCTGGGAAACAGAACTGGGCCATAGAACAGGGTCAAATAGTCTACTACGTAGGGCAAAAACTGAGCCTCCTGGGAAAAGTCTGTAGCATAAACGTGAAATGGATCAAGGCATGTACAATTAAGCGGCAGCAAGGAGCCTTGTGTGGGTAAATACTACATAAAAGCAACACAGACCTGGGTAACGAATAAAGCTTTAAAATACAATAACCCATTTACTGATAGAGAACAGAATACTGAACAGAACATACTGTGCTCATTTGGACACTTTTTAGATCCTAAAATAAAAGAACAGCCCCTTGGCTCTTCCCAGTTATTTGCTACTTGGCTTTTTTGTCTGTGGAAATAGTTGTAACTTATTCGATCAGGACCGCATGATGTACGACGGTAGCAAGTGGCCAACTTCTAATTCAATGTATCTGCCAGTCTGAAGCCAGCCCGGCTCAAGGCGGGACATCCTTATCTCTAAGCCTGTTTAATGAAGTGAAATACAGAGTCCCGATCTCTGCCCCCACATTCCAGCTGCTGGAATGTGTGGTTTAGCCAGTGTTTACTTTAAAGGCAGCAAATAGAAGGCATTACAGATGACCTTGGTGCTGCACTCTTAACCAAAACAAATTTATGAGCATGCAGAGTCCACTCAGAACATTCCATTCGGTTTCACCGCTGAGCAGAAGGCCCTCCGAACCAGCGCCCGCCGTCCGCAAAGCAAACAGTGCGTCGACAGCTACCGTTCTCGTACCCGCTGTTATGTGATGCTCTTCCACGCCGTGTTTTTATTTTACTGGGAAGTAGTGCGGAATGGCGGTTTGGGCCAGTGGTCTCTGGATTGGAGTACTGAGGGTTCAGATGCTGGTTAGGACGTTCCTGTCAGCTTCTATAACAAGACACGTCCACGGATAAAACCCAACTTTTAAAGTATTTCCCAAAACTGGCTGGCATTTGCTTCCTCCTTGGCTAAATTGGTTTAAACCATATAACCCTAATACACTGCAAGGCCAGGATGTTAAAGTTAATTCCAAACTGCTGGTAACTATAATTAGAGCAGTGCACCATGGGAAAACAGAATACCAGCAAGAATAGCTTGGTTCCTGTGCAGAAGACCATGATGGCCCTTACTCTTCATGTCGTCCAGGTCCATGGTGGCCAGCATCTGAGCCTCTGCCTCATCAGTGGGCACCTTCTGGTACACGGCGGTCTCTGTACTGGTCATGCTGCCGATGCAGACACGCTCCCGCAGGTCATAGCTAGCCCTCTGGGGCCCCATCTGCCGGTACGTGGGCTTTTTGTGGAACCAGGTTGGAGTGGTCTCTCCAGAAGGTTCCAGAATGTCCAAGAAGCTGCAGGAAATGAGATGTGGTTGAAGAAGCTCAATCTGACCTGGCTCTATAACATGCTGTGTGTATATAATGCTGTTCTAATTTGCTGTTCTCGGATACTGAGTTTGATATGCAAATGCACCATTTATGACTGGTGGTAATGAAGGGGAACCCATCTGCTATTCGATCCTTGGGCACCACTTGGTGCTGTTAGGCTCCAGGGACAGTAGGGGGAGCTAAAACACAGACTCAAACACAAGCCAACCCTTCTGCATCTTATAAGCAATCTGTAACTGTCAGAAGCTGCTGTTTTTAGTCATGCACAAGGAACATTATGTTTTAATGATGCCACAAACTAATTTGCACAGATATTTCTGTC
The DNA here is from genome assembly GCA_019775895.2 of Stomatorhinus ivindoensis. Taxonomy (NCBI): domain Eukaryota; kingdom Metazoa; phylum Chordata; class Actinopteri; order Osteoglossiformes; family Mormyridae; genus Stomatorhinus; species Stomatorhinus ivindoensis. The sequence continues at coordinate 7,933,812 of JABFEB020000035.1, forward strand.
ATCTAGTCATATTTAGTTAAACATCGATATATGACAAAGACTTAAGCTGCTTAAATCATTGCTCCAAGTTACACACTGACAGGGGTAATATATCCTAGATGTCAGCAACAGAAAGCAATTAGTTGATGTAATCAATTACTTCATGGTTTGGCTACTGCCAATCCTCTCTCCCTTTTAAATTGTTCCCAATGGATCATCATCTACTATTTGCATAACTACAGGAAATATACAGTATGGTTCTGTACTTGGACTGGTCTTGACTTACCTACTGGGGGCCTCTTTATCTTGCCTTTGTCCATTTTGCTCCAAGCCCCCATTGGTGTTCTTGGCTGCATCCGAGCTGGGAAGGCACTCGTTCTCCATATGGAAGCTGGTGAAGGCAAGGGGCAGCACCAGGTCCTCTTCATCTCTTAGGCTGGACTGCAAAGACAAGGCAGATGACTGCCAGATGCCAGAACAGCTCACCAAGCCGTGTGATGCAGCCTGCAGAGGAGTAGGTGCGGGGACCAATAAAGAGTGCAATGAAAAGAAATGTATCTATTGCAGCTATTGTGTAGCTCTTGTAGATAGTGTAGATACACAACACCTTTACTGATCTTAACCTGTAGTATGTAATCAACTGTCAAGTTCTCATCTCACGCTCAAAATAAAGTGCATACTTTACATACACAACTGTGATAATGCTGGAGATTTAACTTTGATTGTGCTATATCACGAATGTCCTTCAAGAATGTCCACTTGATTTAAAGAGCACTGGCCCCCTCTGGTGGACGGAACAAGACAAGACAAATAGTCAAAAGCTAAACATCTGCAGGGACCCTAAGTATAAACAACTGCCTGTAATTGTTTCATTTATTTCTTGTAAAAGGGGGTCAGGAGCTGCGAGGGAAGCCCAGCAAGGAAGCCCAGAAGGGAAGCCCAGCAGGGAAGCCCAACAGGGAAGCCCAGAAGGAAAGACCAACAGGGAAGCCCAGCAAGGAAGCCCAGCAAGGAAGCCCAGCAGGGAAGCCCAGAAGGAAAGACCAACAGGGAAGCTCAGAAGGGAAGCCCAGCATCGAAGCTTAGCAGGGAAGCCCAGAAGGGAAGCCCAGCAGTGAAGCTGCTGGAAGCGGCTAATTCTACTATGTGCCTCTGGATGGCTGTTCCACACTCTACTCAATCCCTGGATTAATTTAGATCAATTTACAATTATTCAGTTTCATAATTAATTTGAATCATTGGGTCCTGCTAAACAAAGACAAACACAAGAGAGTTAAAATAAGCTGCAAATTTTCTAAGAGACCAATAAAATGTTTCCCAAACACCTTCTATAAATGCCAGGTCTCTAAGAATCAATGAATACCTTCACAATAAATTATAATGCATTCATGAAGCATTATAAACATGGGTATAAATATTTATAAAAATCATAATGCATTATTGGCATATTTATTGCTTATCATGAATGCTTTATGAAACTCTCATCTATAATACACTATAGATACCTTCATAATGCACTACGAAGAATCCTTAATTCAAATATTATAATGCATTATGAAAGTATCTATAGTGTGTTATAGGTGAGAGCTTCATTGGAGCTTAGGAGGTAGCATAATCAACACTATAATGCCTTATGTTAATAGAAGATGCTGTAATGCTTCATTAATTCTTTTACAGGCCATTATAATGCATTAAGAAGGTATCTATAAGTAAAGTATCACCAATCCATCTTTTCACACATTGGTCACTCTTGGATGCCATCCTGGTCAACAGCGACGTCCTCTTTTCCAGGTCTACCTTCAGGCCGTCATCCTCCAGCTCCGTCGGAGTCGCCACCTCCCCTTGTCCCTCGCCGTCGGACTCCGCTTCCTCCTCGTCCACCTCGTGAATCGTGGGCGTGAACTCAGAGGGAGGTATAGAAGTCCTCCTCTTCTTGCGCTTCTTCTTCCTGCGCCGATCAGAGCTGAGCGTCCTCTTCCGGAACCGCACCGGGAGTGGCAGGTGGGTGGATAGCGGGTGGTGGATGTGATGGAATGTATGTCTGTGGTCTACAGGAGAGGATGAACAGACATAAACTCCCAACAACACCTTCCAGCAGACCTTTCCGCCAGAAAACATCTCTCCTCACCTGTAGATATATTTGGAGCTGAGCTGCTAGAACAAAGAACACTGAGCTTTGAACATATTTATTGGGTGCATGCTAATAATAAATATTTAAGTATCTCCTCCTGCGGTTTTTGGGGTGAGCCTTAAGGGTTCTGTTCTTGGTTTGGCTTTGAAATCCAGACAAGCATAGGGTGTCAATAAAGCTTAGGTCCTTATGTTGTTCCTGAATTGTAGTTTAATTTCCAGCTGTCTATTTCAGGCACATTCCACAGCATGTCCTTTGCATTATGAATTCACTTGTGCAGCCAATACCTGATCGAAAAGGACTGCGGGCTTATTGCTGGTGATATGTAAGCAAACATGGTGTTAGATTGACAGAATTCCAGAAGCCACAATTCACTAAACTGCTATAAATGTCTTTGGACTGGAGGAAACTGGAGTACATGGAGAAACCAACCCGATACAGACAGAACATGCAAACTCTGTACCGTTATATTCACGTATCTCATATATGTCACAATAGTGTAAGTGCTGTTGTCGTGAAATGAATACCATTTGCTCACTCCAGCTCCATCAAAAACACTTCTGTGAGTTATTCATTTATCTCTCCAAGATGCTTGTAATGCAAGCAGCTACATTATTTCTGAACAGATAGATGAGCATGACAATTACACTCAAAGTCCTTCTCGTTGTAGCTGCGGCCCATTTTTTCACCGTTGACGTTGGCAGACTCCGAGATGATGTCTCCAAACCTCTCCACAGAAAGGGCTTTCTCCCAGTCCTCTTCTTCCAGTCCATCACCAGAGTCTTTCTCCTCCTCCTCCTCCACAGGCAGGGTCTAGACCACAAGTCACAATATGAGAATTTGAGATGCTCCGATTGATCAGCAACAATTGAAATCAGCTGATTTTCAGTTCTAATTACTTGACCGGCCGCGTTAAAACTGACCCATCTCAAATACTGATTTTCTGAATGATGTATAATTAGCGACGCTCCTATCCATTAACCACTGATCATAATCTGCCAATATTCATTCTAAATAGTTTGATCAGAGCTCTCTATAAGGGCAGATCAGAAGAGCCAATCAGATGACAAAATATATATGAGACAGGTTTCTGTTTGTAGCAAAAATGATCGCCAATCAGTATCGGTAAATTTTGATTCCAGTGATCGGCCTCAAAAATCCTGACTGGAGAAATCTTTGATGTCCATAAGGTGAACTACTTTCCAATAATGGTGTCTCAACAGGTGAATGAACAGCACACCAGAGAGGAAGAGGAAGGGGTGATACCATGACTGTTTTTAAGGTGGGAGCATAAGAGGGGCCATAATTCATACAAGGTGGCCAACCTTATCATTAGCCATTGGCGTGTTATGAATAGGGAGGGGAACTCTGGTGACAAATCAGCTTTCAGTGCCCCTCTGGCCCTGCCTCTTTATAAATCCCTGGGGAGGGAAGATGTAGGAAGAATGAGAAATGCTAGCATTCGGAGACTACATGATATACATGTTTATGCAAGTTGATGTGAGCTAGGACAGACATTAAAGCACTGATGCCTGCAGGGGTGCAGGTCCTGTGTGAAGGCTTACTCTCCCGTTGGTAAAGGTAAGCACACTGCATCAGGGGACGATGGCCCTCTCAGCCCATCCCCCGCCTTTATTCCCTGCTGTGTGTCATGTGCCGTAATGACAGGCCTGCTGTTTGCACCCAGCCCCGAGTTCAGGCCTCTTATCTCAGCTTCTGAAAGCAGCACTGGCCAGAGGGGCTGATGGGGGTGTAGTCAGTGGTGGCCAAGGGGAAGCTCAGATCCGTCGCAAGAAATGTCACACTCCAGCTGGGGGAAGCAGGCCCCACGTGACAGGCAACGAGAATCCAGATATGGGAACGCAGATACGTGACGTGCGGCTTTGATGCAGCGGACTGCGACTGACAGGCACCCCCCGATATACCTGCCATATTGTGTAAACGGGGGAGGCAGGATGATCCGATGGAAAGAAAAGCACTGCTTCACTGATATCCAGAGTGTGACCACCGTCCAACCTCAGCATCAGAAACTTCACACACAACGTGCAACCGAGAAAAAACAGACATATGTATGTATAAAATATACAATGCTTGGCAACCAAGGAACATGATGTGTAAATAATCTCCAACTATGCTATTAAGTCAGTTAAAGTGTGTGCTTAGCCGTTTCAATACTTTTGCTAAAATCACACCTGTATTTGCAGCAACCATCCAGATACACTCATGCATTTTTTGACTCAACGACTAGCACACCTCATACAGATAATCAATGTCTCATTGACTTTTTTTTTTTAATTAATGAATCGAATGGCTGGGGTGCGCCCCTGAGGAGAGGTTTGGGAACTGAAGCGGTGTTCATCTGGCCATCCAACAAGATATCAGTAACTTGGAGAACAGAAGAAATTCTTGTTAGTGGCTATTGTGTTGGGCATACATTCTAATGTTAAATTGTGTTTTTCGTTCTGAGCCAAAGTGCACTATGCAGATAAATAGCTTTAAATATTCCTTTTGACTGCCTAAAACTTTTGCACAATACTGTATGTGTGTGTGTGGATTAGGTTTATATTATATTTATATATATTTCTTTTATGTTATCTTATATTTATAAATGCCAAATATCCCCCACAATGTAATAAAAACTTTTTGACATTTTGGGGACCATTTTTCAGGTCCCCACAAAGATGTATGAATGCAATCAAAAATTCCAGAAGTCTTCGATTTTGTTTAGTTATAGTTAAGGTTGGCTAAGGGTTAAGGTTGTTATGTTGTATGAGAAGTATCTGACCATATGCCCCGGAACTAATTCATCAGACATGTAAATATCCTTTGTGGAAAAAAGTGAATTTCATGTTGAAAAAACAAGAGTCCTACAGCAGGATACAGTTATCATCCAGCCAAACTGCAATTCAAAAGTCATTTCTAAATGGCTGCATCCATCCATCATGTAACCGCTGGTCAGGGCTGCGGTCCTTGTAAACAGTCTTTAAAAATAGTGTGTGGGATTCAGATTTTACTAGTACTCCAGAAATAGCCGAGAGCAGCCTAATCATTAGCACAACAGATGGCCAACAAGGTAGCAAAGTTAATGTGGTTATGAGGCATCTTTAACTGAAGAGAAATGAAACATTCCTCTTTGTAGAATGTTCCCCTCTGTTTTTACATGAATTAATAAAATCCCGCCTTTTCATTAGGCATGCGCTGTTGTACTTGAGTGTTCTTTCATCTTTATTCAATTATTGACTGAACTCATCTCTACACTCCATTTTACTACAATCAGCACAACCTTTGAAATGCACCTCTGTACCAAACAGAAGATGAACGAGGGACATCTTTGCATATAGCTGGGGCTTAGAAACCATATTGTGCTTGACGCCGAAAACAAAAATTAATTCAAAGCACCTGCACTTAAGGCTAACATAGGTCTGGTTTCCCCGCTCACTCGGTCCTCTTTTTGGGCTCCTGTCCAGACATCGGGGCAGTTTTTCAAAAATCGGCAGTTTGTCCAGGTTTAGCTCTGCAACCTGTATGACGCAATATTGCAAGTTACAGTAGAACAAAGTTAAGGAAAAGGCACCAGTTTTCAATATATGACAGCCACTCCGTATCATTACAGCGTTTGCAAGGCTTGGACACTGGGTTTACTTGAACGCACAACCCTGTGTGTCGCACTGCTCACGAGTGACGTCAAATTCCAGAAAGTTTTTGGAAGTTGACATCAATTAAAAACTTTGAGATTTTGTGAGTGACAGAGCATATCCTTTTTCTCCTTACCACATCTGGTAACTTGACCTTGCCCATAGCACAAACAATTTATATGAACAAATTCAATACATCAGGCAACCTGATAAAAATTGTGTTTGAATTCAGGGGCAACGTCTGTGCAAAAATCTGCATGATTTTCCACACCTGTGCGTCACGTCAGCAAACCAACAGAATAAAAAGCCAGGCGGTTCCAGGGAGCTGCTCCCCCTCTAAAACTGCGGGAGACAGACAGACGCAGCCCCATCTGTACTGCAGAGAAACAGAAGGTCGAGGGAGGGATGGCTGG
>JABFEB020000035.1:7939992-7951409 GCA_019775895.2 Stomatorhinus ivindoensis
CCCCCCCCATGCATGTGCAAACAACACCTGTGCACTTCCGTCTTCCTGAGGCCAGATTCTGGGTGAAACTGGGGCTGTGGGACAGTCTGTCAGGATTCATCTCCATCACGCAACAGCATGGTGGCAGGGAAGGGAAAAAACACCGTTCTGTCACATGCTTATATGAAGACATTCTGGTGTCAACAACTTGCAACATCACCAAATTTGCAAGGTTTCCGGAACGAAACCCTACAGGCATCATTTGTATCATCGTTAGAAGATCATTCCTGTAACTGTTCATGCTATGAGCTCTTTGTCTCGCAGCACAGGGTTGCAACCAAAACGGACTGATTTTCAGAGGAAGCACACCGACAAGGTTACTTTGGCCTTTACCGTCACACATGCTTAAACAAAGGCCCAGCATTACCCTGATGTAGTCTGGCTGTGTCTTTCGAAAGTTCCTAAGCATGAACCCTAGCCTGATTTTTGCACATTTCGAAAATGTGCACTGAAAAATATCACAAAACTTCAGGGGACAAAATAATGTAGCAGTAAATGCTTACTTAATGCATTAATTAATCAATAACCAATGCTCATTCATAATTAATAAATTATGACAATTCATTATTCCATTCAGGTGCTGTATTAGTTAACATTTAACTAATTCGTTTATAATGGGAAGACTTCTCTTGAGGGTGCAAAAATTACTTAACTCATTTACTACTCAAGAACAAATCATGAACTAATATAGGTTTCCCCATGAAATACATGAACTATCAAAATTGATTAATGATGAATGAACATGGGATCAGTATTTAACAAACACTTAGTTACTGGTTAATTAATGCATTTAGTCAGTGTGTACTACTACATCATTCATGCCCCCCCAAGAAACATGTCCCCCTAAAAAAAACATTAATAGAAACAAATTTAGAAGAAAAAAAACAAATCCCCAAATTTAGCTTTTTATGGTTAGTCAAAAATTAAAAAAACCTGGAAATTCTGGAAACAGAATTTACAAATTAGATGCATATGACATGATAATTGGTTCTGTTAGAGTTACTAACTGGGAAAGCCTGAAGTATGAGCCATGGGTTTTAATCTCACAAAATGAAATGGAAAGTATTCATATGACATCCATTAATGGAAACACTGTATTAGCAGTTTCACTTTGCTTGTAAATTTGCTTGTAATTTACACAAAACATTAATGGGAACGCAGCTGCTGACACAACGAAATGTGTCTGGATGTCAGCAACCAGCTGATGTCAATATGACAACCAGGCCCTGGAATAATCAAGTTAACATTCATGGGAAACAGAGCCAGAGTAGTTCCGACAGTAGGGGCCACTTGGTGCGATTACGCCAAACCGCTGCCCTGACATCCTGGGAAACCTACTTCACTGTGATGACACTGAGGCGGTAAAGAACCTCTCACTAAATCACGGGTCTGACGTCTGTGACATCAAAACATTTCAGGTTAATGAAGATGCACCGTCAGTCTAGCGATGGCCTGTAGGAAGCTCTAGGGGGATATGCTGAGAGAGAGGCAGTCTCTTTTTCCATCCTGTTGGCGGAGTCTGGATTCCAAGAGTGTCTGGATGCTGCACCAAAAACAGCATGATGAGGCCTGGAACCTGTCATCCACACCTATGAGCCTCAGCCCTAAATTCACAATATTCAGGAAAAAATATGACACCATAAAATGTTTCTAAATATATACATGGCCTGGGAACAACAACGAAAGAGAAAAAGACTAAAGGCACAGTCAGTATAAGGATATCTGTCTTATTTAAAGAGCACAGAAGTTTCATTCGCCTAGTGGGGAAGATACCCACATGTCTGTAATGCACTGACACATCATCTCACAGTGCTCCCGCCTCTGGATCCCAAGTTGATGCTGAGAAAATGAACACCTTAAAAATACAGAAATCTCTTATTGTGAGACCAAATAAATGTCACTAGCTAATTACATGTGCCTGTTTCTTGGAAACTGTCTCTGGAATTTTGTTTGTTTCTCTCCATAGCAACTATCAGAGCCCAGCAAACCTTTCTTGAGTTCAGCTGTGTTGTGAATCTACGAAAAGAAATAATTTTTCTTGAGTTGTTGCTAGTCAGGCATGGTTGAGCCAAGCCGTCTAAGAAAGTGCCATATTCGCCGAGAGAAATTTGATGGCATTCTTTTATCACCATTTATTTATTAAAATACTTTACTTAAAAATTACCCACCGTCGCTAATCATTTCCCACTCATTGTTCCTTTCCAGGATACAGTAATATTTTCCAGATATTGCATGTCCATCACAGAATGAAGATGGCTCCTTGAAAAGATTAGTGAAGTCTACTAAAAAGCATATTTATTGTTAAGCTAACTGTGATTAACAACATTTGCAATAGAAGTTAGATGTCTAATTATATTTACCCCCGCCCCCCCATCCATAAAAATAGCATGCAGTTCAAATACATTTTAACAGTAAAAATTCACATTCCCAAAATAAAGTTTAAAATGAGCTCCATGATAGCTGAAAATATTGTGCCCAATTGAAGAACTAGGCCAAGAGTTAGGTATTCAATTTTATTTGATCTAATTCCCTAAATAAACATAATCAGTATTTCACCTTGTTATTCATTACTTGCTCCTTAGTAGTTCCTTCAGTAGTTCACAAAGGTTTACATAATAAAATGATATAGTAACAAATATAGTAACTGCTTGGGATAAGACGTGTCATGATTAATTGATGAATTAATGAGATCAATATGTAACAATTTATATACAAGTAATACTATATTATTTGTGCCCCATCAAATAAAGTGTTACCAAGGTTTCATTGAATGCATTGTATGTTTTGTAGAAACTTCCTTTACTTTCTAATCTTTGGGAATTCTATTTGCCTGCCATTTAAATCACAGAAGAAACGCGATGTGGGTCTCTGCGACACTCTCATTTGGGTGAATTTGACTATCACTTATTCAAATGTTTGTTCTCAGGCCAACTCGAGTACCTCCAATCTTTCCTGCTGACGACATTCAGCCAACAAACCATGGCCGTCCAGCAGCATGTTCACCATAGCAACCTATAATGCATGCTCCCCTACGCTTTCCCACCATATTTCCTGCAGAAGAAAAAAAACGTATCGTAGTAAAACTGTAGGTACAGAGTCTAGTGCTAAAAGTATGTGTAAATGTTCATGCACATGTACTTGTAAATACCTTGTTATACCTGGATGTGCTCACCAAGACAAATCATATTTTTTAACATACTTGGTTGAGTATGGCTAAGGTCTTTCATCTTCAACAAGCAGTGGGGTTTTGGGTAAATATTTGTGTTAAGCATCTAATTCTGTACACTATTTCATACAGTCATCACCTGTCTTATTTCAAAATTTGCACATTCTGACCCAAACACATAAAGCTAAACAACATGACCAGATCGTTTAGAAACATGGTGTCCGTGTGTGAGTTGTGAATCATTGCATCTCAGACATGTATCTGTGGTGCCCTGAGGTCTGGAAGAAAAGTAGGGCCTGTTCACAGCTGCCACCCAGTCATCAGCCCACATTAAGGTGACTTTTCCTTCATCTGTATGCCTCAGATCACTTCAGCATGCTTTGACCGCCATTAAAGATAGAGAGCTCAGTTTTGCCACATAGCCAGTGTAACTCCCATCACATGGGCCATCACGGGCTATTCTTGCACCATGTTAATTCATTCATGAGATCATGCCCACCTTCCTGCTGACTCTGACTTTTCCACTACCTGATAGAAAGGGGAGTCGTTTGATTTGAACCCATGAGCAATTAGAGAATTCCCACTACACAGCCTGCATTCACTTATTTGCCTCACCTTTCCAGAAACGCATTCATGGCTGATTGTTCATAATCAACATACACGACATCCTTTTTTTTTTTTTTTTTTACGAGGGCATCCGGGACTCTTGTAATCAATTTTTACCTCAATTATTGCCATAACTTAGCCACTGTCCTGTACATTTCACAAAATTATCCCCTTTATATGGACTGCCTTGCTTTTAGTGGGGGGAATGAAAGGCATTGCCAGCAGTAGAACATAAAAGCCTCTGGTTTCCAGACTCTGTTTCCCAGGGAATACTTAGCTACATAAACAGAATGCAATGGCGTATTGCACCTTAGCACTTAACTGGCACGCACCGTCAACTCATCAGCAAGCATTTACGGTCTTCATACCTTCCCAAAAGGTATTATATAAACGAATGTGAACAAAGGGGACATACATATCCAATCAGCCTATTTCGTTTGTTTGTCGTAGAAAGGTACTTATTCATATAGAATCTTACAGGTAAGATGTGGATCATGATGTGAAAGACTTGGAGTATTATTTACTGCCATGAATCCTGTTACCAAAAACAATACTCACAAACATATTTTTTATGCATCATTCAAACCTTTTTATAGTAGGACAGGCAATTTCCAAAAACTGCCTTTCCCAACATGTTGGCGTAAATCTGTAAGACATTACTTGTTCCAATCAAAATAACACACTTTAAGCATAAAGAGTTTACAGAAGAGTACATTAGAGTACAAACGTCACAGATCCAGGCAAACAGATAGAAAGTTCTTTAAAATAAAAAGAGAGATTGTATTTACCCGGTTTGACCTACCAGGAAATGGTCACATCCAGCAGTGTACATGAGAGCTACTGTTACATGTCTGGGAAAACGCTAATGCAAGGTCACTGAGTACAGCACCATTATCTTAGCATTTCGGCGATGTTAGACCCAACAACCCCTGATTCCTCACAACATCGTGCAGTGTAATCAGAATGGCTGGTCTCAAGCAGACACCAGGGGCACGGGTGTCCATGCCGTGGTCCTCACGTGCACAAGGCAGCACGTGTGGTACAGCGCCTTGCTCTGACTACATGTTACTGGGCATCTGTCAACTGTTGCCATGGCACGCCATAGCAACTGGGCTTAATTAGGGATATTTCAGTCCCTCAAAATGGTGGCCGTGAGCACCGCGGCTGTGTCAGCTTTGCCGAGGGTTCAGATGATGATGCACGATGACAAGGGTCTTCGTGTACCCAGGAGTGGCAGATGGGCACTTCTGCGCATGTTTGGGGAGAGTTAGTGCATTCTTTTACCTGTAGGCTGATAACCACGTCCTTCTCGAGATCATGGCCTCCTGTTGCCATGGGGACGCAGAAAGGCGGCAACTGGCGTGGGTGGGTGGTTGGATCAGCCCTTTTCTTTCACGGTTGGGTTGCCAGTCAACCTGTGGGGTGGCATAACCTGCAGGGAAAGGGGTGAGTCAGGGGGAGGAGGCACTAATACTCTAGTGCACTGAGCCATAGTATTCCTGCTATTGGAAGAATATTGATGTTTGCCTTACATAAAATATGACCCTTTAAGGAAGCAATCGAGATATAAGCCGGTCACGAAATACTGGCAGAGTGCTAAGAAACACATTAAACTCTAATTCACATATATTCATATACCAAAAATCTCACTCCATAGCCCATGCCACCCGTCCTTCTCCAGAAGGCAATGCTCCCCGCCAGCCAAGAGTGAGCTGCTCGCTGGGTCTTCGCTGCCGCTTAATTAGCTTGTCTGCCATTGGAATCTCCTAGTGGGGAGCGTGGCAGGCTATCGCAGCAAACGGACGCAGGCCTGGCAGGCGGCCAGATTCTCAGGCGGTGCTGCAGGAACCGCGAACGACAGTGGGGCTAGTGAATCGCATCCTCGGCAGCGGCGATGAGTCACGGCCGTGCTCCATCGCTGCTCCTTGACTAATGCTGGCTATCTGCCCGCAGTTACTGGAACAGGAGCCATGTGATTTTATGAAACATTACACAACAATGGAGAAGATGCGGGGTTTTTAAAGGTAGATATTAAATCCTTCTGACTACTGGACAATTTCCAGCAGAAAGCTGAACCTTCTCAGATCCAGACTGATTAAGCAGCCATCTGCTGAGACACAATGCTATTTTATGGATTTTTCTTGAAAAAGGTACAGTGAAACAATCAAAATATTCAACATAAGGCAACATAAACAGCCCCTCCATTTTCTGAGGATTATCGCCGAAAAGAGCAGAGTGGCGAATTCCCAAAACACTTGTTTAAAAAATGTATTCGCTTACATTTTTTTTTATTTAGCAGATACTTTTATCCAAAGCTACAATCATTTTTGAGAAGGCAAGGTCTGACTGTCCCTGGAGCAACTCAGTGCTGAGGGCTTTGTGCAGGGGCTCAATGGTGACATCACTCTGCAGACCATGGGATCTGAACCAATGGCCTTCCAATCAAATGACAGCATCATAACACACTGAGTCACACATCCCCCCTTAAACTCTATCAAATCAAATCAAATTTTATTTATATAGCGCCATACAACAACCTAAAGGTGCCCAGGGCGCTTTCCAATATAACAGAAAAGGCAGCAATTAAAAAGCACATATATACATAAAATTGACTACACTTCAAAAGCAAGGCTAAAAAGATGTGATGATACATTTACGTATCATAACTTTACATTTTACATTATTTAACACTACAGAACTTAGCACGCTATCCCAAAAGTCACACACTTTTAAGTCCCGAGCTTAACGTCAAAACTTTTTTACAAATTTTTTTCACTTGCTACTGAAAATGCACAGCATACACTTCCTTCCATCAAATGAATTAAAAGATCTCTCTGTGCATTCTGGCATCTAATTTCTGTGGTTGTTTCAGCATAACAAACGGAGCCACACAATCATTCCTACAAGATGAGATATTTGCAAATGGATTTTTTTCCTCTGCCAGGCAGGAATGGCAAAATCCGTATCTCGGCAACCCACTGGAAATCTGTAGAGTTACGTGGAAACTGGTGAGTCATGGATCACTATAACCTCCAGTGATTAGCTCCAGTGAACTTAAATGGAGTTGCGATCTGTAAGAAGAACAAAGACTGGCACCTCAACAACCATAGCGGCAGAGTTTGTTGTCAAAGATCAAGATATCAGCACGCTCATTTGCTGGACCTTAGCCTTGCTGGATAAAGCCTACTTGCTTCAGTGAGCCATTACAAGGTTGTGTGTGGCCCACAGACCCTGTCAGCACAATTCCCAGTGAGGGATCATTTCCGAAGATGGTTGCTGGCTCACAAGACTTAATGAAGATTTGGAGTGAAAACAAAGTGTTAGAGATAAAGCAGGAAACATGGATTTGGTAGAAATCGCTACACGCAGCCAAAACATTACTAAATGACCAGATGTCTTGAATTATCTTGGATCATATTTTGACTGTGACCTAATACTGCTGAAGCGATAAAACATATCTTGCTTCTACAGATGCCACTCATCATTAGCTACTTGGAAGACAAAGTAATTAGAAAAATCTTCTTGGAGGAACATACGGTCCGTTGTCTGTATGTGGTTTTAAATAATCAAATAAAATGCTTTTAACAGGCTATGCATGGACAGACTATTACCACAGACATGTATCTATGACTGAAATGTACATAGATGTATGTTTAATACACACCAAAATTTATCAGAAAAAAACATTAATTTCAGGTTTGTCAGATTATCAGCAGTCTCTTCTGATCCCCAAAGAAGCTGATAGGCAGAATCATTTCCAGTGATTCCTTCCAAAAACCCGATCCAGCCCTACTTGCTGTTTAGTGTAACTTGCTGCCTAAAGCATAAACTAAATTCAAGAAAGTTAATGCATAACATAGTAATACCAGACAGTCAGAACAAGCAGAAACTGTGCGTGACCCTCCACCATTAATGCAATCCAGAATTTCAACCTCCTGGCGTCCTTGAGTATTCATTGTTTCCTGAGGTGGGCCAGTTGCCTTGGAGCTAAACAAGGGGGCAAACATGCCAGCTAAATCAGGCTGTGAGAGTTCAGAGAGGACCTGCTATCCTGTCCCAAGAGTGCTTGATTCGTTTCCTGCGAGAGCACCCCGTCTTGCAGCTACACCCTATGGCCACCTACCATGCCCGAATGCATTGCATCTGCAGCTGCTTATCTCCGCAATGTGGGAATCAGCTGTCCTCCTGCGCACTATTCCAAACAATTACATCTAAATCCAGGAGCCCCATCTCCTATCTTTTCATGGTTCTGGGTATCTGGAAGGTTTCCCAGTTACGGATCAGTGAAGCTCATCGTGCCGACGGCCCACAGCTGTAGGAGTGACAAGCTTCCCATCAGACCTGATACATATTAAAATTCATGTCTTACATTGTTACAGGGTAAAAGGAAAACCAGAGGGAATGAGCCTCTTGAGCTTTTATATATATATATATATATATATATATATATATGCATGTCATTTTATTGGGATTGTGTAAGCAGGAACAGGTGCGTGCGTGATGCTTTCGGGCTACCGTAGAGCACTCTAGAACGACAGCAGGACAAAATGATCTCACGGCAACATGACTGCATGGCACACCAACCATGACTCGGAGAGAAGCCTGAGGGAAGCCATGGATTCCTCTTCCGACTGTTCTGAGAAGCGCTATATAAATTGAATTGAAATGATAGCGGGTCTCCTTGAGTTCCACACACAGACAAACCCTCAAAGCAGGTTTGAACCCCCAAAGCAGGTTTCAGATCACGGTGGAGCTGAGACTCTCATGTTCTGGTCTAGGAAGAAAGGTGGACAGATTCATGCAGAGACACTTTAACATGGTCAGCAGCCCCCGGCTATTTCAGTTGTCAAAGGACCCCCTACTATTTTCTACAATGGTCGAGATCAGCGGTCTCCAACCTTATTAACAGTGAAAGCTACTTTTACAAAAGAAAATAATCTGGCAAGCTATTGGGATGTTACGGTAAAAGTTGATGACAGGTACCGGGTATACTTTGCCAGCTGGGTGGGGGTGTTCACTGTTGTGATCGACTTAAAAAGACTGAAAGATCGACTGGTTGGCAAACCGCTGGGTTTTATGTACAACTTTGAAATAGCAACCTAGCCAACCCTCTCCACTGATTTCATATAAAGTGAAACCAGCTTGCAAAGTCAGCACCACTCAGAAGATGTTGCCCATTTATGGGCAATTTTACACCACGCTAAGTACGGTACTTTCGGTACTTTCCGTTTTCTATTAATTTCCAGTCAAGTACCAGTATCAAAAGTTCTAGTACCAAAAATGCCAAACCAAGCGAGGTACTTCTTTGGTACTTCGGTAGTTAGGGGTGGGACTTAAAACTCTATCTGTGTTGATTGGTTATGCAAATAGCCTGCCTCTGAAACGCAATATAACTGCTGTCTTGAAAAAGTTGCTAACTCAGAAACCAACAATAAACGCTATAAAAGAAATAAAGCAATAATGATGGCTGTGTATACAAATTAAGAAACCCAAGCCTTAATTGCAATATGGTTGGAGGACAAGATACAAGATCAGGATGGCAAGAAATAGAATTTTTTTTTTGCATAATATACTATGGCAGCACCGTATTGGACAAATTTCTTGATGTAATTTTATTATAATAAATATTGGTGTATTTATAAAACAAAAAAGTAAAACAAATTTCTCACAAACCCATCTAGGACTGATTTAACCAGCAAGGATGAAAATGATTATGATTGTCTCAGAGAACGAATGCAGTCCTCATGCAAAAGCAGTGGAGGTAAACTGATTTTTAAGCATGCACTAGATAATCTTAAAAAAAGAATAATCATTAAAATTACAAAACTTGCTAAGTTTTTTTTCCTATGACGGAGTTAAAATGTTTTCGCGAAACAAACTCCCTGCACTATAATGTGCGTACAGATTTGAAGGCATGAAAAAGTCTGATCTAATCCAGCAGACTGGCAATGTAAGAATTACATGTGCATAATATGTGATGTCGGTTTTAGTATCACAATTTATCCGGCCAGCACTATAATATACGTAGGCATTTTTTGAATTCAGTACAAAATACCCTGCCTTGCGTTGTGATGTCATTTAGGGGCAGTACCGGTTTTTACGCCAGCTTGAAGAGCCCTACATTTGCTGCTTTCTTTATTTACCGAAAGTACAGTACCTGGTGCAGTGGAAAAGTGCCCTATATGCAGCATAGCAGAAGGGCATTATGGATACCAGTGTTTCCCAAGCAAAGCAAGTCCAGCTCAGGTCAGATTGTTCCACAAGGTCGTTAAACTGATTTAGAGTAAAAGGTGGGGACCCATGACCTTTGAGCATTGCAGCAGTGGTCAGACTATCAACGTCTTCCAAGCCTATGAGACAAACTATTGAGCCCTGCCGTACAAAATTCAGCACTACACAAGTCAGCAATCATGCATATGCCAGACTTGTAAAACTGTTCTGACTGTTTAAATGCCAGTATTGTACTTGTAGTGAAACTATTATTATCGGGAAAAGAGATACTGTATGGAAGAGAAGTCTTCTTATATGGGTTAAATGAGTACACTGGAAATGCTGTATTTGTATGCATAAGCTTTGCATTACAATAAGGTCAGACAAATCTATATGGTGTTTGTGTTCAAAATGCAAAATGCAAAGTTAATGCAAGAGCTGACCACACATTTGACTGTGAACCTGCTAAGCTCTTGAGCTCTAAGTCATGCTGTTTCAACAAGTGTTTGTATTGATCAGTCCTGCACTCGTTCACACATGGCAAGTGCAAAAACTCCATCTGAATAGGTCCAGCTCCTAAGGCTGAGGATTACTAGCTTTTTGGGGTCAGATCAGCCACCTATTACACAGAGACACAGGGAGTCATATTTACGGGGTGGCATGATGAGATTTATGGGGACAGCAAAGAACTGCATAACAAGGGCCAGACAATGCAGTCAGATCCCTCCTAATGACATCTACAAAGTTATCTCTGCTATGAAAGGGCTGATTTTTATTTTTAAATAAGTACCAATTAGCACATTACAGTCACATTTTTCATAAGTACATGGCTTGCAGAGTGCAAAGAATTAATCATCCCACCCCTTTACAGTGATTCATATGCTTCAAACAAAAGGTTGCACCTTCTATTTTAAGTTTGTGATCAGCATGCATTTATAAGGATAATATACTACCAAAATGAATTACCAACAGTGATTTTTATAGAAAATCGAGAAAGAACTGAAAAATTCTTTCACACACAGAAAAAAAAATCCAATTTAAGGTAAATACAGCAGCAAGCATAGTGGCCTTGAATCGTGCCCTTTTCATTTATATAAGGGTTTACATGCAGATACCTGTAAGAGCAGCAGACATTTGGCAAAAGTTAATCTCACCAACTCCCAGAAAGAAGAGGCTGGAATAAAGGCTGGCAGCTTGCTCCTGCCATACAGAATTTACAGTATCAGCATATGGTCACAGGCCACTGCGCTGAAGTTCTTAGAAGGTCACAGAGCCATAATCAACATGACTTTCGGTATAAATGCTGTTTTGTTCCCCTTAAAATTTACGAGCTTCTTGAGTGGGCTGAAATAGTAATCCCCCCCCCCAATCCACCCGTCCCCCAACCCCCACGGGG
>JABFEB020000035.1:7954313-7974748 GCA_019775895.2 Stomatorhinus ivindoensis
CCCCCAAAATGCTCCTGGGGTGCCAGATGAATGGCTGACCCTGTGTGCAGACCCTAGGCCTTGCTCTCTCTTGTGTGTGTGTATGACTGTGTTTATATTATATTTTGAAGGCTAAATGTCACACACAATGTAAGAAAACCTGCTATTTTGACATTGTGGGGACCATTTTCAGGTTCCAACAATTAATTGTGAATGCAATCAAAAAACTAAAAATGTTAAAAGTGTCATGTTTTATTCGGCTGCTTATGATTAAGGTCAGGGCTGGGTAGAGGTTAAGGTATTAGAGTTTATCCCTTAAAAATGAATAAACAGTCCCCACAAAGATATAATTACAAACTTGTGTGTATGTGTGTGTGTGTGTGTTCTGTTTCTGTTGTGCTTTTCTGAAGCCTTTTGTTTTGCAATTTTTTTTTTTTAAATGTATGACTTACAGTTTCATCTTTTAATTCCAAGTAGATTTCCCTAGTCTAGTTAATACAGTACAGATCCTACCCAACTGGAAAATGGTGGAATTAAGGGTTTGCATGCCATGGATTTGCAAAGGATTTATGAGTGTTTGAATATAACTAATCCACATCACCTGGTGTCATTGGTAAAGTGTACTTCCCTGTAATGTTCAAACATACCACTGAAGTGATGTTACTTAACATAGCAGTTAAGAGAATGTAGTATTGTTGTATGTATATACAGGCACTGTCAGCTTCAGCATCAACATCCTAAAATAATGTATCTTGTAAGTCCTTGTACTGGTAATAACGTGGGTAGTACTAAACTCGATTCATGTGCTCTTATAATAATAACAACAATATGGTCATTAACCATGTTACATGAATATATGCCACACCATTTGAAGTCTTAAAATATTTTTGCTATTATTATATTGAAGTGGAAAGAACTGTCATACAGATTCTTCATACGCTGTCCTTCAGATAAGCTTATTCATATTGAAATTATCTATAAAGACACTGGGTGGCGCTGTAATTCTTTGATGGCCTTGATTGCCGTCGGTCTTGATTGCCAGATATTGGCTCTGGATGCTTTTCCTGTAATGAATCATGGAAAGACATCAGAATATGGCTAAAATGTTCTCCGTTGTGTTTCTTAAACTTTGATGTGATCTTTGTTATAAAATGTCTGTACATATCCTGTCTGTCTGTTCCACTAATCCATTTTCCATACCTGCTTGTGCTATGCAGGATTGTGGGATCCAAAGCCTATTCTGAACGCTATGGGTGCAAGGTAGGGAACAACACAGGATGGCTCACCAACCCATTGCAGTCACTTATCCAGCTCCATGTCATTTTCCTGAACATATTTAGAGTACCAGGTTTCACAAAAGGTTTTTTTCTTATAAAATATAATTCTTTTCAAACTTGAAAATTGTAATTGTAACTGTGTCAGGATCTTACGTTGTTCAGTCATCTTCCCATTTGGCCAGCAGCTGTCACACTTCTGTTCTGTCCCAAGTGCGCCCCCTTCTTCCTGGGACGCCATCTGACTGAATGGGCTACGCAGACCTCCTATTAGAGTACATCATGGGTTTGAAGAGATTTTGTATTTAGATTTTTC
This sequence comes from Stomatorhinus ivindoensis, assembly GCA_019775895.2. Taxonomy (NCBI): domain Eukaryota; kingdom Metazoa; phylum Chordata; class Actinopteri; order Osteoglossiformes; family Mormyridae; genus Stomatorhinus; species Stomatorhinus ivindoensis. The sequence continues at coordinate 7,955,883 of JABFEB020000035.1, forward strand.
CCTTTGTTTTTCCATTCATTGTTTTTGTACCTGTTTCTGGTTATCCTCGTTGTTTACCTCACTTTGTAATTATTTCACCTATTTTCCCTGTATCTTCTGTGTTGCCCTGGTCCCTGGTGGGTTAGATTACCCTCAGCTGTTTTTTGTTGCCCCTAGTCCCTTGTTTTATGATTGATCATTTATAGCCTGCTCCTTGTTGAAGCCCTTGTTACATGTATTTAAGTGCCTGTCCTTACTCTATTCCCCAGTCGGTCATTGTGTTTCTTCCTGCACTGCTGTGTGTTTGCTACTTGGTTGTTTCTATGTGCTGCTCTGTGGTTGATCTGGGTAGTTTGCTGTTTGCTCCTTTTCTGCTCTCTGCTTTAGTTCTTGTGTTCTACCTACCTGCCTTCATTGGACCCCTTGTGGTTATTTTTCTTTGTTTTTGGTTTCAGTAAAGTTCCTTTTGTCTTGTCAGCTGCAGGTGGAGTGGTGCCTCTGAGGCTATGGATCTGTGCCAGAAACTGGAAGGTTGCTGGTTCAAATCCTGTGGATGCCCAGAGTCGTTCTACTCAATTTGGTCCTAGAGCAAGGTCCTTAACCTGCAATTGCTTCATCCTGGGTATGATGTTAATCTACATCCAGCAATTTACAGGGAATAACTTGGGGGTTGGTGGCAGGATTGACACTCCAGCCACTGGAAAAAACCTCAAACTGGTCCATTCAGACTAGTGTGGTGCTGAGGTGTCACACACCACACGACTGCACTCAGGTTCTCATCCCTGAGGTGGTTTGTCATGTGGTGGGTGTGGCAAAGCGCTGTATCAATGCATGCTCCTTACCAACCATGGATGGTCGCTTCGTCCTTCACCATGCCAGTGTGTAACAAGCTGTGAATAATGCCATGCCTGTGGCAGTCTTTTTATGCCCTCTTGCTGCATCGAGTTGCCATGAAAACGTGCCCAGGGCCTACCGAAATAAGAAGCATGGTACTTGTTCTTGTCGAGATGCAGCACCAATTTGTTCAGCTTTTAACTCCTGCCAATCAGCAGATCATTTTGTAGCGCCAACAGAAAAGATATCCACAAGTCTTTGGGTTCAGGCTGTTTGCGCATAGATTTTTTAAGCCCTTGAGCAATGCAGTTTAGATGTTGTCAACATTCACACAGACATTTGTTTATTGCTGACATGTAAAATACTTATAATAGTTTCTTATGGCCAAAAAATGTGGTTGAAACAGAAGACTTAACTATACAAAGTATTTGAATTCCATATTCTGACATGAAGCATTATCTGAAAATCCCTTGGTTGGTTTCTGTGTTAAGTATAATATAGTTATACTTTCAGGTATGTAAGTATAGTTAGGTACTTTGAATCTTTAGCACAAAATGCTGAAATTGTAATGAAGAGTACAGCTGAATACAATTCACTGTATTCTGCTCTCCTCAGTTTCCATCCATCCATCTTCCAACTGTTTGTCCTGGACATGGCAAAGGGGCTCTCCAGAATTTGAGTTTATTTAATATTTTTATAAATTGTCCTAAATCTGAGCCAAAAGAAAATCCGAGAGGGAAATGACAATCAGATTGTACAAACCTTTTGCAGACAGAGCTTTCAGGAAGTGCATTATTCACCCCCAGTGAATATTTCCAATTTTGCTTTGTGGTTGAGTCAAATAAAAGTATCAACTTTATATTCAAAATAAAAATGAGTTTTACCAATCCCAAACAAGTATATCCATTTTCATGTAGCCTTTCACTGACATGTAAATGAGGTCCACCTGTATTATTTACAATCTCCTTGTATTCATGCACATGAATTAAGAATAAATATTACTGATTTTGTGAAGTCTCTCAACTGAAGCAGCAACTCATATTAGTCAAGGAATGAATACCAAAGTACACCCTATGGAGCGTAAAGTTAAATTGTTAGGAGCTGAAAACTTGGAGGACAATTAAAACTTTCCAGTAGCACGATAATATATCCCATGTCACAAAATGGAGGAAAATATAGAAGATCCTAGATAATCAAAATCAGCTTAGAGGTCACCAGAAACCCTGTCATGGATCTGGAGACCTTCTAGAGCAGGCCTGGGCAATTATTTTCTGATGGGAGCCAAATTCAAGCTTCACAGGGGGCATTTTTTAGAGTATAATAGTGAAATTAAATTTGTTCCCATGGGGAAATTGTCTTCTCACCTGTTGCATCTTGCTAAATGAGACACAGAGACACACATACAGCTGAGGGCAAGCTTGGCGGTCACAGCACAGGGTTAGCCAGTGTGCAGCATCCCAGATGCAATTGGAGGTTATGGGCCTTGGTCATGGGCCCAGTGGTGGCATCAGTCCTCCTACCATGGGGCTAAAGCCAACAGCCTTCTGATCACAGGCACTGAACCACAACCAACCCATTACCAATTATGTTCCATGAACGCTACAGCTGAAGATGGTCCTTTTGTGGGGAGGTTCATTTTTGCGTGCCAGTAAAGAAACAGCGGTTATATTTGTGATTATTCATGGGAATATTTTAATGATTGTGCAGGCCAGGATTATTACTTCCATGGGCCGGAGGTGGATGCAAGCCAGCTTTCTCCGGGATCTGTTCTGGAAGGACACTTTGTGGCCTTAAAGAGAAGATGAACCATTATGTTTTGGCACAAACATGTTTGTCTATATCACCCAGGAAATACGATCCCTATCATTAAGCATGGCGATGACAACATAATGCTATGGGTTTACTTGCCAGTAGGAGGGACTAGCATGCTTGTTACCATCAGGTAAATATTGGTGGATGTGAAATATGGGCTAATCTGCCAGCTTTTGTGTTCCAACGTGGAAATAGCTCAAATACATGTAAATCATACATACACAGAAATTAGTTTAAAACAGGATCTGCATTCTGGAATGGACAATCTGAAGGCTGGACCTTTACTTTCCATTCTGCTGTTTGACATGTCAAACCTAAATTTTACAGACATAACTCGTTGTGTTAGTTAATCTGACAAATATGGGACAGGGGTGACATAATGGTTATGGAAGCACACTTGTAATTGAAAGACTGCTGGTTTGAATCCCTGACCAGCAAACTACCACTGAGGTACCCTGAGCAAAGTACCGTCCACAAGCACTGCTTCCTGATTGCTGAATTAACTGCAGAGGATACGTTCTGTTGTTATGCACTGTCTGCCATGGTGTGTCAACAATAACAACTAATCACTTTCAAAGAGTTCCTTTGTGTGAAGAATATTTTTTGAAAAAGCACTTCTAAATCCTTAATGCACTGAATTTATCGTGTAGGCAAAAATGAGGGAAAATGCCATTTATAAAGAAATTCTAACTGAAAAAGCGAATACTTGTTGCAGAGATTGTAATTTGGTGCAAAGTCATTTGTGTTGAAACACTGTATTTGAGTTGCATCAATTTTGTTTCAGTGAGTGTTCCTACAGAACAGTGATATTTTGGTTTCTTAAGGGTCTAAGGGTACGTGTCGATTTGGTCCAATCCCACACTCAGACCCTGAGTAATGGGCCTTGGTTAGTAAACCTGTCTTCAAACATAGTAGCCTATATTCATAGTTTTAATCTCTAACAAATGTATATTTATTTTAGAAGTGCAAACTGGTTAGCAAGTTAACATTTCATGGATGGATTGTAAGCATAAGCACATATTCAATGTGTAAAAATAAATACTTTGAGCACAGAAGGGCTGTTTGTCCAAGCCAGAGTTTCCATTTCCTGTGGAGAACGGAAAAGTGATTGAAGCATGTTTCTATCCTGCTGCATACAAAATGTCTCTAGGGGGCACCATTGCTGTCAAGTGGTCCTGCGGAAACCTGGAGACAACCAGGAACTGTGACAATATTTTTATAAGCCTCGAAAAATCTAGGGTGCCTATGTTATGAATCTTAATGCATGAGGTCACAGTTAGCAGGGCATTGTAGTTTATAAAATAGATGATTCATCGTCATATTTGAATAGAAACAATAGACATGTGCAGCGTGGATTAGCCTTTCTTGGGTCTTGGCTAGGAGGTCTCCCTAGTGGGCCACTTGGTCAATTTCGGTGGTATAAAACGAATTGAGTGAGAAGTAAAAATGATGTAAGTCAATAATCTGTCAATGAGCATGGTGGGAGGTGGAGGGTAGTGGTAGAACTTGTCAAGTGTATGTGGGGTGCCGGTGGATTGATCAATCAGATGGCTGTTCAGTTTTTCCCAAGGTGATTTTGCTGGATCCCTAAGCTACAGCTTAGATTAGCCAACGCATGAATCCAGCCATGGACATCTGACCACAGAAACTAGAATCAGGAACCACAAGCAAAACTTAATTGCATCATGAAAGATAAAGCCAAATTGCCACTGTCAACAGTAAAACAAGTTTCAGAATTGACAATGGGAAAGCGTTCAAGCTTGAAGCTAATGAACATCTTATCTTTGTGGATTCAGGTCTCATTTTAAGCATCAGAATGACCTGACCAAGTCGTATCACGTATGGCTGCAAGCTGAAGATGCACTCCCGTCACCTCTCTTGACACGAGAGCACAAAGTTTCCAGTGAACTACATCTCTCTCAAATGCTTATTAAGCAATCCAGATCTCCACCAGAAAAAGCTGTTATCCAACACCACGAACGCTCCACAGGCACACAATTGTCCTCTATACTCTTCAGCATGCCACTGTTTTTCTTGGATACGCCTGTCTCGGAATGGGAGGGAGATGTCTTTGATCGAACCTGCGATTCATACGGTGACTGACTTATTTTGCATGACCTCTTGCTCGGTGGCCCCTTCTGAGCTTGGACCCGACAAAGGAACATCCAGTGCTGGTTTTAAGTTTCCTCTCTGGCACGGCAAGTGTACCGTGCACAAATAAAATATCAGTGAAAAAATAAAACACAGGAGACCTTAAATGAAATGAATCCCAGCAAAAGGGAGCAAAGAAAAAGATTTCTGTAATTGAAAGCATTTACTTATATCACCTTAATAACTGACTTCTACTGTAAATGCTTCTGGACATTACAGTTTTGGAGAGGAGGGTTGTTATCCTAGCTGATTCCGGGAAACAGCTGCTGGTTTTATTATGGATTCGGGTTTTACGGAGCTTTAAAAAGCAAATGGTCTTCTGGTCTGTGTGAGTAAAGGAGGTCAGCCAGTTTGGCACGTTGGCAAATGCAGGCACCTCCTAGTGAATTAAATAAACCATCGGGAGTCGGAGGTAATTAATGTTTGTTTTCACCTGAGCTGTAAAAGGCGATTAGCGCTGTGCACCCGTGCGAACAGCTCTGCTTCTGCTGACACGGCTCGTTATCTCACTTGGTTACAACATACAGATCCAGTTTTAAAATCATTTAATTCATCGTTATCAGTCTTCTTCATCAGACCAGACTGAGGATTTGTTTAAACTTGAATTATTCCGCCACACAGAACCTGCTACTTTATAGTCTGACGTCCCTTCACATTATGAAACAAAAAGCCTTAGCCGTTATTTTTGTTACTTAGCAGTTTCTATCCAAAGTAATCATGTCTTCCCCCCCAGTTATTTAATTTGAGCAATTCAAGTTAAGTGCCTCGCTGTAGGTTAGCACACCTGAAGCTAATCTGTAACTATATTTGACAACATTTAACTTACAAATGCTGGTCTTTAAGCATTATGCTGTCTGTTTGCAGTGATCCTCTCTATGCATCCCAGATATCTTAATAATTTCCTCCCCCTTATGCCAAGGCTGCCAAATTACCCCCAGTTTCCCTGCTGAGGGATCCAAGGATGTCTCCAGTTGGATGGGAGGAGAAGAATGAACCTCTGTCCATGACTTAAAGCTTTATTAAAAATACATCCAAGATAATCCGGCCTTAGACTTCTCTAAGCTGTCTCTTCTGTCAGCTGTATGTGTTGACCTGAGATTATTGAAATTTACTTTCACGTTTCATGTTATTTTCATGTATTTTTGATTTCTTCATAATACTTTTGCAGATTGCCGTTGACTGCCTTTGTTTCACATTTGTAACTAAGCTTGACGTAAATTTATTGATAAAGTCATGTCTGGTGACGCAGGTAAGATTTTTTTTTAGTCTTATAAAGGGTAATGGCTCTCATACGCTTCCGTTCGGGTCCCCAGGCGCACTCTGTGAGCTAAATTCCTGAGGATCTTGGTGAGATTCTTCAGGCCAGCTTGGTGTTTACTGCTTACTCACATTCTTTGGGGGGTGGAGGGGGAAGGGACAAAGTTGATTTAGTTCAAGGTTTTAACCTCATTGGGCCGTACCCACAGCCCCAGCTGCCATTATGAGCACCAAGCATCTCTACCAAAAGAGGGGGCAACTGGTGTTGCGTGTGAGACCCAGCGGCCCACGTTGCTATCAGTATGAACTTCATGCTCAGGCACATTTTTAAGGACCCCCCATTAAATAAGAGCGCTAGGCTAATGGTGCTTCCGGAGCTTTAAGAATCTGAGGCATGTGCCGCGCATGTATGATCTTGTGCAGGTGGGTCAGTATCTGTGTCTTTTCATGCCTTTTACTGTTTTCCCCTTCAAACAAATAGACTGTCAGCTCCCAACACATCTGTTTTGTACCTCTTACACTGTTATGCTCCCTACCCTCCCCATGGGATGGACGCTTGCAGCTGATGACAGTGGGTGTAAGGTCTCAAAGGAACAAGCTCCCTCGGCATGTGATGTTACAAAGTTTGTCCAGCAGGGGGCATAGGAGGGATCTTAACTTTGTCTTCTATGCCAAATCTGCTTCAGAAGCAGCAAAAGAAGGAAAATGTGCAGTGAGCATAAATAATATATTACGGTGTGTGGTGAGTCTAAAGGACATTCGTACTTTTATTATCCTGGCGGACATTGTATAGTCATCGATAGCAGCAGCTAGTACTGCACACATAACAGCAGTGCAATATCAATCTAGATTTGGTAAATAGTTTAGTTCAAGAACCTAAACCAAAGTCTAGACATATTAATAAAGGATTACTTTTAAAAGATTACAGAGACTCAAAAACATAATTCAGCTCAGGTTTTAACACAAAAATTCAGACAATGACCCAAAAATGTAGTAACCCATGGAGTAGAGAGAAATTAAAAATCAATGAACTGTTTTAATGACAGGAATAGGTTCTATACTGACTTGGAGTTATCCGTGATTAAGGATATCCTTCTGCAAAAAAAAAAAAAACTAATAAAAGACTAGAAATTCATGGTGTTTGTTTCCCTAAATTTGAAGAATAAAAGGAAATGCAAAAGGATTCGCAAAAGATGCTGAAATTTGTATGATCCACCAGCATCTTGTCAGTCTAAACCATCCCTATCTGCTACTGTCACAGTGACAATTCGTCCCTGTAATCACCAGCACAGATCTCTCATTCTTTATTTCCTCCCATTGTGTACAGCAGAGTGGTAAGACATGATTTAGCATGCACTAGGATTAACGTGGATTTGTTCAGCTGTTTCCATGACTTTTATTATTTCTCCACCCGAGCAGTGTGCATTTTCCAAAATACTCCCCTCAGCTAGGCCCTGACTGAGCATGTTTATTTACAGGACTTCAGCGTCACTCAGAATGAAAAAGCAGCTTTAAATCAATGTTTCTGTCTTTGTGACAGACAAATAGCAACACATAAAATATCAGATTTTAACCTGTCAATACATCTCTCCTGATATAAATGAACATTTGCCTGAAAGGCCCCTTTCATTGCCAGTAATGAGACACTGACGATGTTACATTGGTTAAAATGAGGCTAAATGTTTTGTTTGATGGTGCAAAAACATCGTCCCAGCTGGGATTCAGGTCTGTGGCTGCTGAGCAGTACAATTCAGTACTTCAACCACATGCTATCTTTCCTGGATTTGTTATGGACTGAAAAATAGTAAAATTTTTGCACAGAAGTCCTCTTGCTTGTTTGAGAGATGTTTGGCAATAAAACAATGGATTCAGTTGTCACTGATAAGGAAACGAAAGGATATTTGTAGGCAAAGATTAACACTGGCTTTGAAACTTAAGAAACACTACTTCTCTAATCCAACAATTTATTTAGAATTAAACAAAAGGATTTGACAAAAGGATTTCTTATGTAACTTTCTCGATTTCTTTTTATTCACTCTAGGGTCCTTGTGTGTGAGTTTGCTGCTCCAATGACAGCGGCTTGTGCAGGCTTGTCTTCAAAGTCTCAGAATGTCACCCTGAGAAGGAAACGGGGATGACTGATACACTTGCTGATACATCCAAAAGTGAATATTCAGCTCGTGGGACAAGCGCTGCAAAGCTGACGGGCACATGTGTCATTCAATCAGCTTGTGCCTTTAAATATGTTTATTCTCCAAGATTAAGAAGGGCATTCCACTGAAATGGAAGTGTTCCGAATCACTCTGCAGCCAAAGATCCATCACTGTCGATTGAATTTGATGCAAAAATGTGGACAATCCATAATTTGTGTTTTGGCTAGTAGGTAGAGTAGCTAAAAAAAGGGAAAATGAGAAAAATAATATGCCTTTTCTGTTCTGGTTATTATGGCAAAAATGGTAACTGTAATTCCCTTTAAAACACCCTCCTCTGCAGGTTTTCCAAGGCGAGAGAAAAGCTCAATTGGAAAAGCGTTAAATATGCCATTTGCTTTAGTAACAAAAGGTCCTTGATTTATTTTTTTGAATTAAGAGCTCTGTTACACTTGAGCGAGTTATCTCAAGCTTTAGCTAAAGTACAGGCAATACGAGAAGGTTGCTTTGTGGTTTCTTCCTCTGTCATATAAGGATGAATTGCTTTGTTTGTGAAGGTTCAAAGTGAGTTTGAAGTGGTGTGTCATTGCTGTATAGGACATTTTAATATTTCTGTCCAGTTGCCCCCAAAAAATTGACTTTTGTATTTAAATTATTAAGCTATGCCCCCCATACATTACAGGTGGCAGGTATTCTGTAGATTTAATTGTATTTCTTAAACACATCTTGAGTAACTGGGAAAAATACATCTGATTATCACTTGGTTATATTATATAACAAAAAAAATTATGCACAAAATTGTGGATCGGCACAATTAGCAAGCTATGTGTTTGATTAAACACATTTGTGAGCACATTCAGCGTGAAACCACTGGTCATTAATTAAAAACTATGCTTATCACAAGAATTGCCTATTACCTGCCAAGATATTTAAACAGTATGCCTACCAGAACATCGGCCTTGAAACCACACTTGTGAACTAAGAGAAGGTTGTGTATTTGACCATTCTTCTCTCATTTCCAGACTGTTTATTTACTATGTTGATTTCTAAAACATAAAGTATCTCAAGGGATTTAATACCCAAACTGCCTCAAACTATGTGTACATATTCACATGCTATTTAAAATATAACCAATACAGTGATTCCTATTAAATAAGCCTGTCAGAACAACAGAAGTCAAATCCACACAGATCTCATTGATATTATGTTAACATAATGAGTTTAAAACACACCATTCTAAGTTCACATACTGTGATTCACAGGGCTGACAAGTTAATCTCCACCCATATTCATTTATTATAGTTTTTTGTTCCCATGCTTGTCAGACAGGCATCCACTGATCAGGTATTATCAGATATTATTAAACCAGATTATCTCACATCTTCCTTTGCTGTTTCCAGCTAGGTAGCACGCAGTAGTTTGAAAAACCTCCCAACTTCCAATTAAATTCCTTTGGTGGGAGGGTAACTTACAAAACTCAACAATGATAATTAAACCCAAATGGAACATATTATTTCAGTAAGTGATATGATGTTCCGATATGATTCGTCATGTTTTGATTGACCCTGTTGTTGAAGTATTAGTAAATTCCCCCAGCCCATATTTAGTTGCTAAGTATACGGCAAGCAGCTGAGATTCTGTCCATCCTGTGATGCTGGTTGGATAGTGCCTCTCATATACCTCAACTGCTGCTGCGATCTTTCTGCCTCAGCAATGCTGTACATATTTTACTAGCCTGAACAAGAAGATGTGTTTAATTTTGCCCTGTTATTGACTTTAATGTATCCTTCGATGTGTGAAAGATAACAGGGTCTAATCAGAGAGAACATTCTGTTCCTTGCACTGCAGTTTCAGTACACTTAATTTTTACAGTGAAATGTTATGGATCATTACTGTTACTATAACTGATCATTAAAATGCTGCTTCCATTGTTTATTACTTCCTTTTTCAGAAAAAATACCCCCAGAAATGCCCAAGCGGACAGAGAATGAGCACTTCCGACGGATGGATTTCCCAGCACTGAATATGGACAACAGACTATCGATAATGGAGCAACCTGTTTTCGCAATAAAATTTGCAATAACCTAAGTGGTCGGATGATTCATCAGACCAAGATGGGCTGCACTAGGAGGAAGCAAGTGGACCAAGAGACAGAGTCAGTGCTGAGCACCACACTTGGTGTGATAAAGGAGAAACTTCAGTGCTCCACATGCTGTACCTAGTGAGATGGAAGAGGAGTATAGCCCAGAGTCACCCCACAGTGTTCAGAACCTCCGAGCTCCACATGCTGTACCTAGTGAGATTGAGGAGGAGTAGGGCCCAGAGTAACCCCACAGTGTTCTGAACCTCCGAGGTCCATATGTTGTATCTAGTGAGATGGAGGAGGAGTAGGGCCCAGAGTCACCCCACAGTGTTCAGAGCTTCCGAGCTCTACATAATATATCTAGTGAGATGGAGGAGGAGTAGGGCCCAGAGTCACCCCATAGTGTTCAGAGCTTCCGAGCTCCACATGCTATACCTAGTGAGATGAAGGAGGAGTAGGGCCCAGAGTCACCCCACAGTGATCAGAGCCTCCGAGCTCCACATGCTATACCTAGTGAGATGGAGGAGGAGCAGGGTCCAGAGTCACCCCAGAGTGTTCAGAGCTTCCGAGCTCCACATGCTATACCTAGTGAGATGGAGGAGGAGTAGGGCCCAGAGTCACCCCACAGTGTTCAGAGCTTCCGAGCTCCACATGCTATACCTAGTGAGATGGAGGAGGAGTAGGGCCTAGAGTCACCCCACATTGTTCAGAGCTTCCGAGCTCCACATGCTATACCTAGTGAGATGGAGGAGGAGTAGGGCCTAGAGTCACCCCACAGTGTTCAGAGCCTCCGAGCTCCACATGCTGTATCTAGGGATATGGAGGAGGAGTAGGGCCCAGAGTCACCCCACAGTGTTCAGAGCTTCCGAGGTCCACATACTATATCTAGCAGATGATCCGAACATCGCCAGGTCTTGTGGCCTACTGCACACAAGGAGACTGAGTGGCACCAGTTTGATGAGGATGTTGATGCTGCCCTAATTGGATTAGTGACTCCATTTCATAATCAGCATCGGCATAGAGATTTGGCATCAAACAACCAAAAGCTAATAACCACACAGCTAGGTCAAGATCTCTCAGCTCAGGAAAGACCTGAAGTCTCGAAAACATCAGTGCAGGCAAGCGAGAGGACAGACCAGCCTTCACAGAGCTTCACAGCCTTCACAACTAACCTTACACAGCCTTCCATTGCTTCACCAACCTTTACAGAGCTTCGAATCATCCTATGACAGAAGCTCATCACCCTCTGACATGCTGAGTGGAACAGGAGAAGGGGCAGGGAGAGGGTCTACAAGTGCACCCTTTGAATTCACTAAAGAGCTGTTTTAACAAAAGCAAAGCAGGACCCTTGTATGGCCAGAAGAAGACATTAACAGTCATCATAGTGAGACTTACAGCGATAGTAGGAGGGAGGAAGACCTGGCCCCCTTCAAAGAGTTAATCATACCATCTGAACCCTCCATCCTGTTTAACATCAAGGAACCCACCCTGGCAAAAGTCAGGAGTACAGTCAGAATAGCACAGACTAGCTCAGCTCCAGAGCCATGTGTATAAGCATTGCCCGAGTCTCCTGAAGAGACTGTGGAGGTCCGTCAGGGTAATGCCATAGAGAGAAAAGGTAGCCAAGTAGTGGAGATATGCAGAAGGCTTCTTTCATAGGTGGATGAGCCTACTAAGTATCCTAAGCAACATTGCCCTATTTGAGCATAACAATGATCTGCAACTTCATTTCACTGGCCTGCAAGAGTTTACGGTCACCAGAGCCAGAGAGGTGCTACTTTCAGAGACTCAACCAACATCCAAGTCTCCACTCGAAGCATCTCTGAGATCTGGAGGCAGTCAAGCTGGTAGAAGCTATGACCGAGTATCCGGGCAGGCTCTGTGGCAGCCAGATGAGCTGGGCAGGGTAGCTACAGAAGACCACCCTATGGCAAAGCCTGGGAGAGAGAAACGCCAGGTCTAGGGAGAGGTTCATGCAAAGTTGGAAGAGGAACACTGTAGTAGGACAGTGGCTATATGCAAGCAGGGAGCTTGGACTAACTGTCCATTCAACCTGCACTGGGGTCTAGCCAATACCCCACCATGCCCACTGTGCTAGGCGAGACGCTCCTTGGAGCACATCTTGAGCTGCTGCCCAAAAGCCTCAGCTCATGACTGGCAACTGAAGCAAAGCCTATGGAAGCAGCTGAAGTTTTTGGAACACATTGCAAGGATGATACTCTGGCCAGATTTGGGCTTAACATTTCAGTGTTCTAATGAAGTGGTCAGGTTGAAACATGCTGTCCTCTGGGAAGACTGGATAGAGGAGGCCCACGTGTATAAGAAGGCTAAATTCCTTGAACTGATTGAGGAATGTAGAAGGTATGGATGGAAAGCCCATTGTGAGTCCATTGAGGTGGGCTCCAGGGGCTTTGTTAGGCAGTCTCTACACCAGGCATCTACTGTCATTAGAGAGTTACTGGAAAGAAAAGCCACCATAAACCACACTGAAGCTGCATAAAGAGCATTAGGGTGGGTGTGGGGTTAATCATGGTGTAGGGCGCTACTTTGACACAAAATGGGGACTGATCACCCCCAGCTGGGTCACGCAGGTGAGGGTGTTTTATCCAAGACCCTAAACACCCTATGACCCTGGATTCATCACTGATGATATGTCCAAGTTGCACCAACTAGTATTTCAAGAAACTTTGCCCAGCCCAGTCTATTATATTTGCATAATCTTTCCATCATGTCAACATTTGCACCTGTTTTGAAAAGTGACAAAGCTAATGATTTTGACTACTCAGGTTTCATTGGTCCTGTGATGTCAGCTGCAGAATGCAGTCTTCCCAAACCCATGTGTGTGACGCAACTATAATTTTACTAGTTCCCACAGCTATAGTGATTGCATAATTTAAGAAATAATGGATTTTATTTAGTGCATTTATTCCTCCTAATATTATATTTACTTACTAAATGCTTTATCCAATGCAACACAGAGTTGAGAAAGTAGGATCAGCCAGTTTCTGGAGCAATAAGGATTAAGCGCCCAACAGTGAAATCTGTCACCAAACACAGGAGTTAAACCAGCAACCTGTATTGAGTCCTAATCCGCAGAACCACACACCACCCCAAGAGACTGTTGTGTAAGTTTTAGTTTTATTCTGACATTACAAGAACTGTAAGTGGTTTTTCAGGAAGCTCACTCTAGTTACACTAACCCTGTATACATGACGAGTTATTTGCATGCCAGCTGGTTTAGGGAGCACAATGATTAGAACAGTGGGTTTAATTGCTATATGTTGGGTAGGCTTGTTCTTCCCATGTTTGCAATTTGAAGTTAATTTTCTTTGCAGCCCATGTGCAAAGAACATGTAGAAGAATTGTGTTCATGTCTCATGATAAATTGCCATCTTGTCTAAGGTATATCCTGTCTTTTCCTAAAATCCAGGTTCATCATAACCCTAAAGTGAATGAGCAGTTAAGAAAAATATATGGCTGGGAAAGAAGCTTTGCTACTGATTCAAACCATTAAAACAAAGAAGAAATTACGCTTGACTAGATTCTAAATGTTTCCTGCTCTATGACATTCACTATAATGTCGGTGTTGAAACCCTCAGATGATTGTGCAATGAGTAAGGCAAGTTTAGCTTTGCCTAACATCTTCTTCCTTAGAGAGGATGACTCTTGGATTTACACAACCATTCTTGAGATGTATTTTTCATTATTTTGCTTGTTTTTTTACAGTATATGGTCTGTCTGTTTTATATTTCTCCTTCATGCTAAAACGTTTACACACCTCATATTCACACACTTATACCTCCAGAATGAACTTATCCACACATATTTTCACACACAATTGCTGACTCAAACTCAACAGAACACTGACTAACAATGTTTGCACACAGCCATATTTACTACACCGACACACATTTGTACACACAGATACAATGATTTTTTCCATACATAAACATAGTGTTTGTATCCACTATGTGCTTTTGAATATTTACACAGGGATATCTGTTAGAAGCAGAAAAAGAAAATGAGCTGGGATGTTGTGTGGCTTTGGTGGTTAATGCCTCTGTATTTGTGAATGGAAGGTTGCTGCCTTGAATCATGTGATTTGCAGAGTAGCCATATCTCTGTTGGGCCCTTAGAGTGAGGTACTGTAGCTCTGGGACAGCTGGTTTTTGGATATTTTATCTATGTCACTTTATTTCACCATTCTTTTAACTCGGACCTTTTACTTGTGTGTATTTCGTACTTTGTCGTCTATGTCGTCTTGAAATGTGCTCTATAAATAAATTTTACTCACATACTTACTTAACCCACTGAACAATGCTCTATAGCCACTAGATAAATAGCGGGCCCTATGATAAGTGTATGCTTAAAAAAAGAGGAATATGTGAAAACGAACACATTCCAGTGTATTTGTGGAAATTCATCGCCAAAAAAAGTATAATTTCAAAGTGGTTATCAGTTCATTCCTGTTGGTCTTGGTTTTAAACCTTTTCACAGGAAGAGTACAGATCCACACCACTAGGAAAAAGAGGCAAGGAAGTCCAAATTGGTCACAGTTTCAGTAGTTCCACTTCACTGGAGCAGCACCTTCGCTCACTATAGGCAAAGGTTCCTGTCATAACCCTTGTTATCAAAGGAAGGTAGATAATTATGGGAGTGAATATGGTCTTGTTCATAGTACTCTTCAAATATGAGGAAAGAAAGGTTACTTATAAGTAAACGGCACAGCAGATTATGAGAGGGGGTAATAGTGGACCTCTTCATTGTACACATGGGCCCAAGGCTTTATGCTGCTTCTATGAGACCCAGGGCACCCTTACATTCAGGTAGGCATCCCTCGGGTACAGCAGGCATTTTCGCATTGTACCCATAAGCTACCTGAACATGTTCTCTCATGTCTGTCCTCCCCCATGCAGAGATTGTCATTGACAAAATGTACTGGCCCACAAGTTTAACTGCTTTTCGATGAGGTGACCATGACTAAGTATGAACCAGTTTTCCTTGTCATTTATCCGAAGGAGCTGTTTCCAAAAAAGCTGGGGAAATTGGGAAAGGAAAGTTAAATAGTCTGTTATAGCATTCTACTAATACATTGAAGCCATGCTCTTTTACCAGCCACTGGCTGAATCAGGGACCCAATTGCATCTATCCTCAAATCACCCAGGAATATTGTGTCTATTCAGGTGCCAGAGCCCTAACTCACAACATTATTGCATAACTATTCGCATGTCTGTGTTTTTTTTCTTGCTGTAATTGTCTTTTGACATGAACATTGTCTAGTCTGTGGTTCTAAAGGAAAACATGGGCACCCTTTATCTCTGGCATTCCTACATGAGTGGGCTAGAATTAACATCAGTTACGTCACTACAGACTGCCTCAAAGCAATGTAGCAGATCATCGCAAAGATTTTTGGCATGGAAAGATTCCGAATCACAGGGAATGTGTACATGCAGCACACGAACAAATTTGTGTGGGATCCAAGTATTTCCCAACATGTATCTGTGATTCATTCATCCAGGGCTGATACGTAGGACAAGCAATTTTACATTTTTGTTATTTTGCATAGGCAAAGTCCAGGGTATGTTCCCAAATCAATCTTATCGGTCGTGTAATCTCAAAAAGAGAAGCTTTAGTTACTTTTCAAATTAAGTTAATTTTCCTACCATACATTAAATTTATTAAAATGACAATATATGGAAATAAATTTGAATATTCTTCGACTTTTTTGTAATTAAAGCAAGATATGATTAAAGTAATGGAATTCTATGGGCATTCCTTCACACACCTTTCACCTCTGTCACTTCTTATTGCGGTCCACGACTGTAACCCTTCATTCTTTAAACAAAAAAATAAAGGCTTTGAGAATCAAGCCACAACAAAAGGATTCCGTATGTGTTTTCTCCAAAGATATTCAAAAATTTGCTTATTCTTCAGAATAAGGGAAGAGGTGGTCCAGGGGTGGCTGTCAAATCGAGTTCTTTTGAATGGTTGAAACATTTGCTTTAACTATTGATTGTCTTATTTTAGGTAAAGCAGCTCTGTTGATAACTGTTGATAGCAAAGTGATTAAAGGGTTATTTCAAGCTTTACATAAACTGTAACTATTTATTATGTGATAAAAAAAATGGATTTACCAATGTTTGCAATTTGAAAGAACAGCTGTTATAATATTTGCATCTAAGAAGGACCGGTGGGTAATTTTAGCAAAACAAAACAATTTTTCAAACCATAGCTTTGCCAAATACATAACAGATGCTGACCAACTAGCAGACTGCTTTATGCGTTATGTTTGACAGCGACAGCAGCCTGGGCTGAGAAGTGAGGTTCTAGAACGTAACGGAAACTTGTGCCGTGGTGTTTGGTTCGGCTGCTGGTTTGAATCCAGTGTTCGGCAGAAAAAATCACATCTCCATTGGGCCCTTGAGCAAGGTCTTTGACAATCCGTTCTCCCCCCCCCCCCCCCCAAAGAAAATAAATGCTTCCGATGGTCAGCTGGCCCTGTGCTCAGAGCCCAAGCTTAGCTCTCATCTCCAATGTGTGTCTATGCCTTAAGAAGTAGAGCATGATGGGATATGCGGAAAAAACACATTCCAATACACTCACAAAAATGGCAAAAAACAAGCTGAGCTCAGACCTTGATCTTCACTCTCACCTCCACGTGTGCCTCTCTTAAAAAGGTAAGCATAAAAAGATATGTGGAAACTAGCACCTGTACCGATGGCAAATAAATTATGAATTCATAAGCTGACGGGTAATATACTATGGCTGAGAAGCAATAACATCTCGGCGGGCGGCAGCTCTGGGTGAAAAATACACACAAAAACAGCAAAAAGAAGTTCTCGAGTCATATTGACAGCTCAATCTACAAAACGTATTGTGGGTTCCTTCAGATTGCACAACCCCAGAAATCAAAAACTGAAGAAGTCGTCGTGAAAAACTTAAAAACCAACAAAACTTATGGAAATGTTCCGAATAGCTTTCAATATGACGTTAAAGGTACTGGCATGGACACTGTCACCTGGTTTGGTTATACAGTCATACTTTTGCTGCAGGAACAGGGAGTGAAGATTTTATTTTATTTAAGATCACTTGTTCGTATCGCTGCCCAGGATCCCTGTCGCTCATTCTTGGCTGGCAAGGTTGCAACATAAACACTGGTTTTTAACAGACGCATAACTGGCTTGGAGGTGATACAGTTTCAGATTCACAGGGACTCGCTGATCTTCTACGTAAAGACTAACTGTTGCATGAAAGACACGTTAGGAGAGGGAGGAATGAGTTTGATCCAAATATGTCTAGTGAAAATAAACTACAGACCACCTTCCTGAGCCAGGCTCGTGACTGATCCAGTGGGAACGGAAAAGTTAGAATGTGATTGTGGATATAGCACTTAAAGAGTGATCTTCTTTCATACAGGACATGCTGTATAGCTTTACAGACATTTTCATTGGTTTATCTTTTCAAGCCTACAGCAAAAGAGTTTATTTCCACTTACTTTGAAAGAAGGCTTTTTGACTGTTATTTTTTTTTACAGCTTGATGGTAATAGGTTGATAGTCTTCATAGGGATGCTTTTTCTATGTGTGGTTGCCTATGTAGTTTTATAGTAGCATAAACCTTTCCAATAAACCCAGGACTTACAGAGTTAACAATGAAGATTAAGAAATCACAACGGACAAATTAAAGTCTGTTTTAAATTAATGAAACCAGCAAATATTTCGCTTGTGCAGTTTCCTTTTGATGCACTTTCTCTGACACCATAATCTGAAATCTGATCAATTTCTTAAATCTGGAATATGAAGAAATGGGTTAAATAGGGTGCAGATTCTACACACTGTGTTCTGTTTTGTTGCTCTTGTTGCTGCAGTTACAGGTATGGGTGTGTGAAGGATATGGTGATTCCGAAATGATATGTTGCTGTTTTTAATCTTTATGTTTGCTGTTGGGTCTTGAAGCATCGAGATGTTAACTGTTTTACCATCATCCCAAGCGTAACCTTGGCATCTGGCTAAATCACTTTTACCTCATTGTAAGAGTGTGCGATGAGATTCAGCACATTACAACACCAAATTTTTCTTCGTATAATTGTAGCATGCATGTATAACCCAACACATGACACTTGTGCCTAAAGTTCCAGGACATATTTTGTCATTTATGTAATGGATTGAGAATCACAGAGACCGGAATGAGTCTGCCATCATTGTTTCTGGTCACGCTGACCCATCAGATAAAGTGTGATTGTCAATGAAGCTGCATGAGTGTGCATCTGTTAAGGTGCGGATCCTAGGCTGTTATTCCACAACATTTCACACCAATCTTGACACCAAGATGGGGCAGGTACCTCAAAGAGTGGGGTAGTCAAAGAATTCTGAAGCTGCTTGGAAAGTGATCAGAAGTAAAACAATGACATAAGCAATGACAAGCATGGACATACACCAGTGTACACGATGGCATGAAGCTTTCACTACAAACAAACAAGCAAATCAATAGATTGGAAACTTTTGTCAGTACATACAGGGAATTTGTCAGACAGACAGACAGACAGACAGATAGATAGATAGATAGATAGATAGATAGATAGATAGATAGATAGATAGATAG
>JABFEB020000035.1:8023390-8050093 GCA_019775895.2 Stomatorhinus ivindoensis
GCCCCCCCCCCCCCCCCATTCAAGATACAAATGCTTTATTGTCTTATACACAACAAGATTATGTTAGTGATCGCCGAAGCATCTGCGGTCAAAATTATGAAGCAGTCAATATATGCAAAAGGTAAATGATACAAAAAGAAGAATATGTGATATAAACAATATTTTGGGGTAGTAAAAAGAGAGAGAGGAGGAGCATTCACTGATGACAGTGTGTTGCCACTCCCACCGCATGACACACCACCTCAGGGATGAGAACCTGAGTGCAGCCAGATGGTGGGCGGTACCTCAGTACCAAACTAGTCCAAATGGACCAGTGCAAATTTTTTTTCCAGTGGCTGGAGTGCCAATCCTGCCACCAACCCAAAATTTTTCCCTGTAAGTTGGACGACCTCCTTATAGGGCTGGATGTAGATTAACATCATACCTTCCGAATGTTGGCCCAGATTCCCACCACTGCATGCTATAGGGGGGGAAAGGCAGGAAGGTGAGCAGTGCATGCAGTACTGGACTAAGCACTTGTGGCGTGCTGGGCAAGCATCACCGCCAGTGCCCCTCAACTGAGACAAAGTGAAATCATCACGCTAAGTCAGTGCCCCATCTAAAGATGGCGCCCTAGTTGGCCGCCTATGTCACCTCATTCATGGAACTGAGTGGATCGTCGGCTGGTCAAACGGTGCTCTGGCTTTCAGCATTGTTGGGGGGGGGGGGGGCTTTAATATTTCTTTATGCCCCTTGAATATCTTTCACTCAGAACCAGAAGCTTCACTGTTGAATATTTCTCACTCTGGCCAGGGAGGATAATACTTCTGTCACGGCTTTGAATATTTATTGCATTGTGTGTGGCAGGTGATAATATGATAACATCAAACATGCACTTTGTCAAAACACCTCTGCAAACCCTCAGCAGGCCAGGTGAATCTGCTTTTTTGTTAGTCTTTTTGTCACCGCTGGTGATTAACAGGGGGGACGTGAAGCCACCAAAAAGATGGTTGGCAGTTTACTTTTTACACATTAATAATTTCGACACCCCTTTCCAGTAAGTAGGGCAAATAGTCTCATCTAATAGCTGCGCAAAATCATCTGCAATTTTTTAATGGCATCTAACCAGTCAAGAATGAATATTTAAACTAAACTGAAATTCAGACTACAGCGCTATAAAAAAATCAGAAAGACATGTATCTACATATAAATACATAAGTGTGTAGAATTCAATTCAGGACAACTTTTTTATTAACTTTTTTGATGAAGCATAGCACTTAATATTTACTTTATCAATGTTTACTTGTCCAAGTGTAAAACAGTATGTTTCACCTGAATCATTGATGCATCATGGCAATTTCATCACTGTCTGCCTCTTCGTGGTTTCTCGTGTGACCTTTCAGCACAGAGAATGACTCCATTCTGTAGTATTTCTTCAAACTTTATCTAGTATAGTACTAACCTACTTTTTTTCCTTTCTTATTTCAGAAAACCGGACACTCAAGCCGAACATTTGGGAGGTTTACCCATGGTGTGTTTGGGTTTATGGACAATAACTTTCTGAGGCAGGAACAGTATTAAAAACAGTGTTTTTACCATGGTATTCTGTAATACAGATTAAATTAAGAATAGGAAATAGTATCAAGTAATTTAGCCGAACGTTCTGAGTAACATCTTCAGCTTAATGATGCTCTGATACAAGCCGTTCCATCTCATGACATGTGTCATCAACAACTTGAGAACGTCTGGAAACTGCCAGGTCTGGGATCTGTGGGTACATAATGAAATCTTACAAATACGAAGCGTGTACATAGTGACTGCCAGCTGACTGAGGTTTGCTTTATTTCGAGCATCACACGTGATTCCTGGAGGCCCAGAAGCAGAGCTCATGAGAGCAGCTCTACAATGCTAGTATCGCAGAAGGAAAACAAAAAAACTGATAAATCAGATTTGATTGGTGCATCTGTTGTCTACAGATACCCTGCATTGTCACAGATGGGTGGGCAGCTGGGGGGTACCAGACCAAGCAATATACTAAATAAATGGAAAACATACATTTGGAAAATAGACTGGGTTTCTGCAGCTGACATTAGGTTTTTCTGTTTACTGAACTATATGTACTTTCCAGTGACAATTGATGTTTTGGTAATACTTTACTTAAAGCAGTCATCATAAAATGTATAATGGATACCTTATATAGATGAGAGCTTCATAGAGCATTCATAATGCATAATAAACATGGCTATACTATGTTATGCCTGTTTATGAACTGATATAGTTATACATATAATACTTAATGAATGCATTATGAAGGTATATATAATGCATTATACAGGAGAGCGTTAAGTAAAGTGCCATAAAGTTTTTTACCATGTTGCATAGTTATGCCCTTTCAGAGATCCCATTTCTGGGCACCACTAATCAAGCAAGTTCTTTGTCTCAGGAAATCATTAAATCACTCAGTACTGTGGAAAGTGATATGGTTTAGTACACAACATAATTTAAGAAGCAAATATAAAACTGTATGGAAAGTAGCCCTTATATATATTTATTGCAAAAACCTTGACCTTCATACAGCTTAAGGAATATGTTCCATTAAGAAATGTCTGTCATGGAGTGAGCTTTGTGTTTGCTTCATTTTTGTATGAGAATAAATATTTTTATTCTTTTAAATATAAACAGTGTTTTGCTTTATTTACTATTTTGAATAATTTATTTTTCTCTTGTTCAGTGTTGATATTCCTGCCAAGTCTTGTTTAAAATTTAACATAAAGAATATTCATATTATTATTAATCAGAAAGTGATTTACGAAATTAATGAATGCACTATTTTTACTTAAATTACATGACAAAATTAAATTAAATTATGAAAATGAAATGCATTTATGATTTGAATTTATAATGGTTTTGTTATATGCAAATTCAAAGGATGATAAATATATTTATTTTATTCACTATTTTATATTTCAGTGTTTTCCATTTCAATTTTTGCCTCTGATGGCAATAATTGATGTGAGAATAAGACGTAAAACAGAACCTATTTTCAGTTATGAATATGGCAGTACTTCACGATTTTAATTTTATATTATGAAGATTATTTATTTTAGTAATTAATGCAATATTTTAAATTCTGAGTGTTCTTCGTTTAAAATATTTAATATTACTATCTTCTATTTCGTAGAATGGGTTATTTTACATTTTGAAATGATAATTAGTGATAATTTAAAGTGATTTACCATCAATGAAACATTTTAAAATTCTTATTTTAAAATGTTTTTTTAGAGGATGTCTTGTGGATAGTTGGGGGAAATTTTACATTTACTAAAAACAATACAATATAAAATGAAAGTATAATGCATAAAGCCTTGAAAATAATTTTTAAAAGTGCTTCACATTTTACATTTCGCACATATCTTCATTATCTTAACATATGTCATATAACGCACGTCCAGATCATGGGTCTAGTGCTCATTTTCACTTTGGTTGCATTCTTGGTGAATGCCATTCATCAAGGCTAGACTCCAATTCTTTCACCATTATTGGAATTTTCCAGTGTAGCAAACAATCTTTAAATAAGGCATGCTTTTTGCTTGATATGACAAAAAAATCTGGATGCAATTTGTAGCAAACTCTAGTCAAATGAATCGGAGATGTGGATTGTAATTGAAAGACACTTTGCTGTAATAATAGACAGCTTGCGTCTAATACATGATTATTGGAGCACAACAGAAAGCAGGTGCCATGCCGACAGGTAGTGATTAGCGGTGATCACCAGGGAATGCAACTGACCGGGAGAGGGGCGTGGTTGGTTTCTCTAGTAACTGTGCTCTTTTGTCTGCTTCTCCTTGCTGCCACTATGGAAGCGAAGTTTTCCGCTCCTGCAGGAAACAAAGTTATGGTAATAACCAATGTTTGTTGTCCTCTTTTGTTCTTCAATAGCCTGTCTGCAGATCTAGCTTTCTTTATATGCAATGCCATCTGTCAGCTTTCTGTCACTGATCAGTGAGTCTGCACCTGTCTGCCTTTGGCCCTCTCTTACTACCTGACGTTTCACAAGTACTGATCACAATTTAGTACAATCAGACGCATTTTCATCTATCCAGACTCAGAGACCACAGAAGATGAGGCGGCTGAACCACAGATACCTATGGAAACCAAGGATGGTCAAGGTCCTCAGGAACAGGTTGCACACAGAGTGCCTGCAGGTAATTATCCAGATTCCTAAAATTTTTTAATATATATCTTTTTTTTTTTTTTTGTTATAGCAGGTGGCTATAGTGTTCTGTCAAGCTGTTGTCCATTTTCATTTTAAAAGTATGTGCTTTTTTAACTTAATTGTGGTATGTGGTTGACCAGCATCAATGTTACAAATTACCACCTCCATTTCAGCTGGTGTTTTTTTGTGTAAAACCTTAGATGGTATAAATAGCTACACAGTCTGGTTTCCAGAACATAGTGTGGAAATCTGATGGGGAGAGAGATGGCAACGAAAGACATGGAGATTTATTCAGGTTCTGTTACTAGGGGCAGACTACATGGACTCTAATAAGACATTTCACAAGGTGCAAGAAGATTCAGTAGATTTTTGTTGTAAAAATCCCTTGGTGTATTGCGACCAGTGGGTTCTTTATGACCTTGAGCCATCTTGTTATGTTTTATAGCTAATGTTTATTTACATTTATATGGGGATGGAGCAGGTAATATTATTGCGAAAGATCCCTTGCTGAAAAACATGTGATGACATTTCTTCTTTTATCAGTTGAAACTGGACACACTACTGATTCACAAACATTGTACCTATGCTAGCTAATTAAACCTTCTGTACTGTTGGGTAGGTTCAAGTTTGTTTTGCAGTGTTTCTTATCCAGTATTTCATATATGCATACAGTATATACTTTATCAAAGTAAATGTTGGTCTCCATGTGGTGGGTTAATGTACAGTCCCCATTGTATGTGTGAGTAGTTATGAGAGTCTGCTCTCAAATAAAGGATTTGCAAATCATGGTCTATACAGAACGTTTGGATGGTAGAATCAGAAATGCCTTATAAATAGAGTATTAGATTAGTGTCAGGGTATTTGTGCTAATGTATTCATTCATTATTTTCTATGCTTGAGGATATACATCTTGTTTATAGCTCCCCCAATATCATGCCCTTTTTTACGAAAACTCTGTGCATTAATGCAGCAAGATGTTCGTGAAATTTGTTTCCTCCCTCTTACTGACAATTGAGTCTTGAATGATACATTTCTTCAGCAATGCCCATTACCCATGGGGCAATGAAACATCTGTGGAGTCTTGTTTTAATAATGACCACCTCTACTTTTTAGGCAAGGAAGGGGAAAACTTGATCAAAAGTCTTTTTAATGGTTAAGTGTGCAAAAATGATTGTAAAATGTATAAAATGATTATATAAATAATTTAATCTGAATTTCTGTGTTTTAAAAATCTAGCGTATTTGAAACAAATTTTAATAAGGTATGCACTGGCAATCAGTGGATACGCAAAAAAAATCAAACATTTTCTTTGAAGGTCAAATGTATTCTTAAGCTTCATCGATGTTACATTGAAATAGATTTTCTTTATACACAACACATCCCAGGAAAATACTGATTCCTAAAATGTTCTCTTTTTTTGTACTTTTGTAGCACTGTTCAAGTCTCCAGTTTTTTTGTGTGGTTACATATATTCTAAAGTATAGTTGTAGTCTTACATACCCATAATAACATTATTGTTGCAATGCTATAAATGAACTCTGTACAATTATAGGGAAGGAAGCATGAATGGTTAATATTGTGATTTTCATTTGTTGTAATGAATCCGTACAGCAAAAATAATAGCTACTAGAAATAAACGCATAGTTATTCTTGTTAAAAACCCTCCCCATTAGTGTCAAAAGGGAAAAGGTATATTTTTGAGTGACATTGGCTAAAAATAAACTTTAAAGACAAATGTGAAATGTTGACAGGCTAGCAAATTAATCACTTACAGGAAATACTCCGGGGAAGATCCTGAATTTTCCCTAATTCCTGCTTTAGTGACAGTTTGTATCTCTGTAAACAACAAACGTATTCAATTTTTGACTGTAGATTCCTTCATACGTCAACATTATTTTTTTCTTTTATTGCCACCCCCAGGCGATGGTGACAGGATGACCGACATCGCTCCAGATACAAGTGGCCGTAGGGGTTCCCAGACAGACAGCTGGATGGCCAGCCAGAACACAGTGGTAGAGAAGGAGGTGTATGCCTTGGGTTCAAGAGCCCCGGGGCTACAGGATGTCTCCAAGCCTGCCAGGCAAGCTAACGGCAGGGAGCCAGCGGGAACCCTCATCAGGCACCTTGGGGTCGAGCCTCTGGTTCGGGCGTCTCGCGCCAACTTGTCCCGACCAGTGTGGGGGTCTGAGGAAAGTGTGTCTTTAGCGAGCGATTACTACGGTAGCACGTTCAGCCTCTACCGAGGAAGGACTTTCTCTATAGCCCTGTAAAGCAAACGCGCAAAACAAGCAAACAAATGAACAAAACAAACAAAAGGCCAGAACAGCAAAAACAAGACATAAACGGATAAAAACAAAAGACAGCCACAACTTCACACAAGCTAATATTAGCTCTGCAGTAGACCCTGGTTATAACATGCTGCTGTCGATAAAATATAAAGCCCAGATTTAAAAACAAAAAAGCAAGATCAAAGACGTCACGTGAAATGCAGAAACAGTTAAGGGCAACATGGTATCACTGTATGAATGGCAGAAGATACAGAGGGATGATTGACACAGTTGCCAGAATGGTCTGAATCTCTTTCTTACTGTCCACTATATTCAGTTTCATTTTGATTCCAGGTGATACTCCTGTGCCAATAAAATTGGCTGCTTTGAATATTCAGCTAAGATAAAGCTGGATCACTAATGAAAGGCAGCCCTTTAGCCCTTTAACTTTGCATGTCTCATGTGATAAATCAACATGAGCAGTCATATAGCTTATTGACAATGTATTATTGTCACAGCATTCATATTTGTATGCATCTGTGTTGTTTTATACCAAGGACCTCCCTATAATGTATTCATATTTGTCAGACCAACTGGATTTGCACTTTTGGGCTATTTTGGTTGTAGTTAGCTTGTAATTACTCCTCAGTATCTTCTGATTCATTCATCCCTGAAGTGTCCTTTTTGCCACCTATGTCATAGCCAGGGTTTACTGTAAACATTAACACTATATTCTATCACTCTTCCCAACATTTCTCCTTTCTTTCTCAATTCATAAGTGTTCATTTTTATCAATAACTAATTATTCCACAATTTAGTTATATATTTCTTTCCATGTAATGAAATCTTCAGTTATTTTATTTATTTGTCCATTTATTTATAGCTCAGGGTCGCACTACAAAATTCTCTAAATATTTTCAATGCAAGTAGCAGGACAAGATATCGGTATAATGTATAGTTAATTTTTTGACAAGCTCCTGCCTCTTTTGTCTTTCGTATTTTGTTCTTGTGATTTTTTCGTACCTCTTGTGGGATTTCCTTTCCGTTCGATGTTTACTACTGTCTCATGACAGCCACTAGCATTTCGTATTGTACTCAGCTTTCCACTAAATGTAAGGTTATCTTATTTATAATGTAGGCTTATCTTGATCGAAAAAATGACATCCTTCATCATCCAGTTTATCTGATATCTAATACCACATTTACCACATAGACTGATCTTTTGTGTGTTAAATATAGGCACAACATCCAGGACATATAGAAATTTCCACTAGTATATTATTAAGAGGTCACATCTATTTTGGGAGGATCGATTTTCAAATAATATGTGGCAGCATTCAAAATTATCCTTTATAAATGTCAGAACACAAACATAACGGACCAGTACCAAACCTGATTATTCTTTTCTGTCCTTAGTGTTAAAATATATTTGGCATAATTTTTTCTGATCATTCAGTTGCAGTCATTTGTTGACTTTGTTTGTGTATCATGGTGTGTCATTCATTATGTAGTTAACATTGTTCTTAAATCGTTCTTCCAGTAACAAGATTTAAATGTGAGATTCATAAAGAGGACAGAATGCTAGTTTATTCATCTACATTATTTGCTGAAAAAAACAGGTGCTTGTTTAAAGGAAACTTAATTAGGAATTAATATGAAGTATTTTAAAAATATTAAGCATAGATAGTCATAAATATTCTCTAATTTGTGTTATGCATCCAGTTATATAATTTTTGTGAAGATACAAAAAAACCTTTCTCTGGCTAACAAAATTCAATAAATTCAAACAAATTCATCACATTGTCATTTAAAAGCACACTAAACAAAACTAAATTAGAGTAAGGTACTATAGTAGAGCCAACTTTATAAACTGAAACATTATCTGGACAAATTATACATACATGGAAATATATTATTATTAATAATAATAACAGATTCCAAAATACATAAATAACCTCTTTTTTTACTTATACTCTTGTCCTTCATTTAAATTTTTACAGTTTCAGTTCATACTTTCCTTTGACCCCCTTTCTTCTCCATTTGCAATTATTTGAGTTCGGATCCACATAGCAATAGATGCAAATGTAAAAGAAAAACAAATTTAATGATTGGCACGTTTTGCAATATTTGCTGTGATCTATGGGGTATATTTGCCGTATTGGCAGATTGTCTTTCTATTACAGCATTAAACACCAAATTTGCATCTCATTGTGTGGAGCATCACTGACCGCATTGGTTTTTCCCATTTGTTGCTGTGTTCGCCTTTCCTTTTCCAGGTGATGTTTTCAGCATGAATGTAAGGCTCTGCTTGCATGAACTTATGTCAAGAAAGGCATTGTGAAGGGTGGTTCTGATCAAGAACAGTTTTCACTTACTAGACAGTCCTAGGAAGACATTTACAGTTATACAGTTAACAAAATAGACATACATTTACTGCAAAGGCTGTTAGATATAAAGCACATGTCAAGATTTCCATATATTTAAGTATCATTTTGCTTGATTAAACCACATGCAGTAGTGTTTGCTGCTCAGCTACTTATACATTGATTAATCAATTTCTTCAAAAACATATTAAGACACTCCTTTAGTATTTACATTGGAGAAACAATTGGCACCAAAAATTTAGTGATTTACCATTTGAATAGGAAATACTCTATGCACAGTTAAAATAGTTATAATGGAACTACAGTTATATAATTGGTTACGTTTAGATGATTGTTATTGGATGACCATATAGACAATGGTTTATATCATGCACAAGTACTGTTATAAAATACCTTCCAAGATTCAGTATAGGGGAGTCATATTTGATTTATTTTTTCTTTATGGGAAATCAGGCATTCAGTTATTGCACTCCTGCCTGATTGTTTCGTTATGGATGTTTTAACCACTGATTTTGCATAAACTTGATATATGACAGACTTGTAGTTACAGGCATCTGCTGACTAGGAAGGAAAGCAGAGAAACAATATACAGTAGGATTGTGCAGAATGCAGAGTCAGTTGATTGCAGCTGAGTCAGTACTGCATTAGCAGCAGAACTGCCTTTTTATTGTGCTTCTCTGGATGATAGCCAGGCTTTCACCAACAGTTCATTCAGTTCACACTCTTTACTGCATCTGTCTTGACATGGATTACTGTGTGCATGTAGCAAGATTCATTCTGCACCTTTCTTATCTTATATCTTAATCCTGTCAATAATTGCTGATATCTGTTGTTATAGTCCAGTTATGTTGGAAGGAATAGGCTGGTAGACACCATAGAACATTCTAGAGTCAATAATATACATGTATCCATTCAAAAATATGAGTGTTTTGGTATATACAATATACCAAGACACTGATATTTACTCACAAACAGTTGGTAGTTTGTCAATATAGAGGTACTATATTAGTAATTCCTTGCCATGTATCTTATATTTTTCACATATATTATTGTAGATTACAGCATTTGGTAAGAGATCCACATGTAACAACTTTATTTAGATTTGTATTTCAAACTTTTTTTATTTCATAATATTATAAATCTTTCATAATGTAGATACCTCCACTTTAAATTCAGTTTATTTTTTCTTTCCTGTCCATTTCCTTTATCCTATGTTCATTATAGTAATCCTTGCATTCAATGTTTGAACTTTTGACACCATACATATAATAATTTTTAAACCTACACATACTCAGAAAGACAAGCACTTGCACTGCAAGACATTCCTCTTTCCAAAACCAAGGGCAAAACTGGCTTCCTGTCCACTTCCAAACAGCTGGGCTCATCCCTCTCCCAGACTTTTACCCTAACAGAACATTTCCCTCAATCACCTTCTTTCAGGGGCCAGTCAGAAGACGTTTTGAGGGAAGCTTCCCCCCAAGTTCTCCCACCCCCCTCTCCCAAAATTAGTCACCGTACCTCCACTTCCCCATTACCCAGCCGTTCTGGGTCAGCCCCTGCCACACCCCTCACCCCCCGCAAGAAAGTGATTGTCCCAAGTGAATACCAAGACACAGTTCCAGGAGAATTTGAGGAGAAGATCAAGCAACCAAAATCCTCAGCCATGTCTCAGAGTAGCAACCTTGACTCCCGTCCTCAGACCCCTGTCAGCGAATATTCCCGGAAGGATCTGACTCCACGGCCTTCACCAAAGCTTACTCGAGCTAGCTCTAAAATCATTGAGAAGGTACGAGTATTTGAGGAAAGGAGGAGGAGTATTGACCAACCTGAGGGGTCTATCTCTGGACGTTCATGGGCAGGTTTCCACAGGACCCCTTCCATTGACTCTGATGATGGTGGTAGTCGATTAGGTATCTCAAGAGAGAGTTCCAGGGAGGACCTGAGAGAAGCACTGAAAGCTGATGCTGCTCAGAGGAGATCCAACTTTAGGCAGAGGGCTGCTTCTCTGGAGGACAGGCCTCACTATTCACAAAAGGTTCAGGACATTGAGAACAAGTTCACAGAGGAGCTCCAACGTATTAAGAAATTGGTGGGGAAGCCCCATATGAAAAAGTCTTTCTCTACAGAACAACTGTCTTCTAAGAGTAGGCAACCTCTGAGAAAATTAGAGCCCATTCCCCTCCAAGTCATCCAAAAACTGCAAGATAGGGAACGCATCCAGCAGCAACAAGAACAGAAGGAAAGAGAGCAAAGAGAGCAATCTCTCGAAAATGTCTCACAATCACGAAGTAAACCTCAAAGTCATTCACAATCAGAGCCATTAGATGCTCAATGCTCAGACACCATAAATAATCCCATCACTAGTGTTACTGTGAGCAGACTTGAGGAAGAACCTGTTATTCTAGACGCTATGCCACTGGTTGAGTTACCTGGGCAACGTTTAGCTCAACACCCACAAAGGAACAGCCCAAAAAGGGAGAAACTTCAGAACTATTTACCAAGTGAAACAAGAAGTATAACTGAAGATAAACCACTATCTTCTACTCTATCAAAAGAGGACTCTCCGCCAAGGAGAGTTGAATTGCCCATACGCAAAGTAGATCGGAGGCCTGTTAGCCCACTAGTGCAGAATGAGTACAAGCATGTCACTGAATCTTCTCGCATTGAAGAACCCCCAGCCCCATTATTATTAAAGGAAGAGTCTAGGCCGCGAAGAGTTGAACTGTCAGTACGTAGGATAGATCAAAGACCTGCCAGTCCACTTGTGCAAAGAGAGCTTCCTTGTATCCAAGAACGCCCATCCCAGGTTCCATCAATGCTTGCTGCACGTCCAATCTCCCCTTCACCTGTTTCCAGTCCATCATCAGAAGAAGAGAAAATGGACCTAGAACTACCCACTGTAACTGCTTCTCCCAAGCTTGCAATTCCAGCAATAATTGTCGAAGAAGAACCTATGGAAGATGCCCCTAAAACAAGTGACAGAAAAAAGAGATCCAGCACTTCAAAAGACATGAAGAGTAGGAGAGGGAAAATGCAGCGTGCTCGACCCCTTTCACCTGAGGAAGGTGAGGATCATGTTTTTCTAATGCCTGCATCAATAAACCAAACTCATCCCCTTGTGAATGATCTGTGGTTGTGTTCATGCAACCAAACTCTTTTTAACCAGTCTTGTTGTGGTTCTAACTGCACTACTAACCCATCTATGCTTGGCCGCCTGGGCAGACTCTTCAGACGACTCGTACGTGTCTGCAGGAGAAGACCCCCAGGAGACTCCCATGTTCGAGTATCCCCTTCAGGACATCGTGGCGTCCGCTGGAGAAGAGGTGCAGCTGAACTGCATTGTCGTTGGCACTCCTATTCCACAAGGTAATAAATCCTTCCCTTTCTGTTTTTCTTTTTTATTTATCACAGGGGGGCAATTCACAGTCACATTATATATTGTCATGTATTCAGACAAATGCCAACATACTCCTTTTCAGAGAGTATAATATGACACGCAGAACATGTTTGTATTACAAGT
Source organism: Stomatorhinus ivindoensis (assembly GCA_019775895.2). Lineage (NCBI taxonomy): Eukaryota > Metazoa > Chordata > Actinopteri > Osteoglossiformes > Mormyridae > Stomatorhinus > Stomatorhinus ivindoensis. The sequence continues at coordinate 8,035,757 of JABFEB020000035.1, forward strand.
AACCTGCAAAATTCATAAGGCAGACTGGTAGGTGAGACCTATCTGCTGTAAGTTATTTATGGATTTCCTTCATTAGTCACTTGGAAAAGAGAAAACGAAGAGATACCGAGCACACCAACTCACGTGGTAAAAGTGGAGGGAGAGAGACACTCGCTGCTGATCAGACGAGCGAAGAGGAGTGATGCTGGGACGTACCATGTGACAGCTGTCAATGCTGTCGGGAAGGCTTCCTGCAATGCCACCTTGTTCATCAAACCAGGTGAGTAAGTTGGAGAATTTGTCATCTATTTCTGCAAGCAGCGAATGAAGACAGGGGACCCTCTGGTGCCACGTCGGTCTGGTAAATGTGCTAAGGCCTTAATTTTACGGAGATTTATCTAAATAATCAGGTGATTCGCGATCCTTTTCAGACCCTCTCAGAGTTAAGCTCTTCATCCTAGGAAATAACCTTTAAACCCTTGATATTCATTAGGTATTTGGGACAACACTGTGTGAAAGACACCTTGGACCACTGAGGCTGGGAAAAAATGTGTTAGCTTCAAAACACAATAATAACAGTAATAATGAAGAAGGAGAGAACAGCCTGTTTTGGCACTAAAAATAATAAATATTACTAAGTGGTAAATATGATGAATATGGTATACACTGATTATTTTTGAAAAAAAAATCCTAAAAAAAAATATGTGAGCTATTGAACATATTGAAAAACAAGGAGGCAGAAAAACATGTCAAAGGAAATTAAAATGTCCTTCGAAATTCCAAGCGATCTGTTTTAAGCTACAGATAATGACTAATTAACGATAATATTTCTATTTCATGGTGTTGAATGGACCAGAGCATCTGTTTACGGAGCTAGTGCCAGACAATGCATAGCTATATTCCTTCTGCACACTCTAGAATTAATAATTGCACCTTAGTCTGCTTAGCATTGCTAAATGTGCAATATCTGAGAAGGAAGACGAAGGCACATAAACATACATGTTGGACACGTGCAGTTTTTCAGCTTTGCCTATAAGCCTCCCCCTGCACCCATGCTGTGAACCCCCTACTCACTCCACGCTTCTCCCTGCTTCTTACTCACTGCAAGATGCTTTAATACCGCATCCAGCTGAGGTTCTTCTCTGAAGGTTTCCATGGAAACACAAAAGCAAAATCTATCGCATGGATTGTGAACAGCAGATCAATTTTAAAATGAAAAAAAAAATCTCATAAGCTACCTTTGTGTCTTGTGTAGTTTTTGAAGAGATTAGAAGTAATTTAACCTCTATTTTCACTGCTGTCTTCTCATTGGCACTGGTACAAAAAAACAGTGTCTGGCCTCTTGTTTTGAAATTCAAAGCTAATCTTATAGGCCCTGGAAATGTTTTCTTTAATTTTAATTGAATCACCTGCTCCAACAGATCAGATGCTCACATAATAGAGTGGGATCTGAACGAATATGTACTAAACCCCTAAAAAAAGTAATAGCCTGATTCCTGTGGAATTAAATGTTTAGTGTGGTAATGTGAAAAAAAAAAAATGACAGACAGCGCAACCTTCTGTCACAATAGACAGCACCATTCATTCAGCTTGATCGCAGGGAAACGATAACAGTATGAGAACCAGCGATCCAATATCTGCTTATAGTCAGAAGATCCCATTGGGATTAAATAAGCAGGCTAAGTTTCAGACTTATTCTTAGTTCTGTAATATATCAAGATATGCTGCTTAGAACTGTCATAAGCATTCAAATCTTTGGTATGTATTAGGAATCAGAGAACTGATTGGTAGTTGTATCCAGTGTTTTGATGAGGTCTCTTTCACAGTGATGGAATCAGTTTGGCAGTCTTGTTCATGAAGAGGAAGCCAACTGGTGAAATAAAAATACAGTGTCTGGGGAACTAAGTCCCCTGGATAAAAAGCAACCCATAAAACACGTTGCTGCGATTGTAGAATTGTACACACCCAATGACCATGCATCAATGGGTCGCTAATCATTGTGTTCCCAAAATATGTACATCTGGCCACTTCTATATTCAGTCTCATTCCCCACATGTCTGTTCGCTGGCAGAACCGACGCATGAGCAGCGGGGAGGTCTCAATGTGCCCATGGACATCAGCAGCCCAATCACGTCCGACGAGGAGTACCTGAGCCCCCTGGAGGAAGGAATGGACTTGGGAGGGCCGTATTGTCAAGCGGAGCCCCGGAGGATCCTTGACGCCCGGTTCAGGGAGCCGCCTGTTTTCCAGGTTCCATACCAGCCCTCCTCCTATAATTATAGTCACAGAACCTTTATTTTTTTAAATACCATTAAAAAATTGTAACTAGAATTAATAATTACAGTGGTATCGCGCTTGAATTCCCATTCCAAATTTGTTTTCAACAGGTAGCCCTCACCAACCAAGTGGTGACAGAAGGACAAGAGGTCACCATGTCTGTACGGATACATGGACAGCCCAAGCCCATGATTTATTGGTAAGCTTGCCAGGAATCTCATATACCTCTATATCCAAGACTCAAGATTTTACACTAGTTTTTATTTGTCACGTGCGCAGTTATACAGGTACAAGTGAGATGTATATTTGGCTTGCTGCTGAGATTAACAAAAAATAAATTGACAAAGTGTAATTAAATTAAATAAATTAAGCAGGCATAGGAAGCTAAAAACAAAGGCTAAATAGAAGATAAATATATACTATGCATGGTCGGCAGTGGCGTTATGGCAGTATATACTGTGTGTATGGTAGGCAGTGGGGGAATGGCAGTATAAGCCGTGTGCATGGTAGGCAGTGGGGGAATGGCAATATATATATATATATATATATATATATAGTGTGCATGGTAGGTAGTGTGCTTATGCCAGTATATACAGTGTGCAAGGAATACAGTGAGTGAATGGCAGTATATACGGTTGACATGGTAGGCAGTGTATGAATGACAGTATATACAGTGTGCATGATTGGCAGTATGCAAATGGATGAATATACAGACATGAAAAATGTAAACAAGGATGCCTATGTCCATATACTTAGGCATAAAAAACTATGATTCTCTATAGGGCTGCACGATTTATCGATTTCAAATCGAAATCGCGATTTGAAACAACGTGATTAGCAAGTCGCAAAAATCGCGATTTAGGATATACATCGGACATTGGACCCAGGGTTTAAAACTGCTGTGGGAATCGTTTTACAAATTCATGCCGTGCTGCCTGTGTGACAGTCATTCTTACCAATTACAAGCGTCGTGCATGTCGCGTCCCAGTCATGCTCACCGATCAGAAGTGGCCCGAGAAGGCGTATAGGCCCACAAACTGCAAACACGTGAAACCCAAGGAAAATGTTACATTCGCGCTGCGGAAAATACTGATTCCGCTACTGAGCTATAAGTGAATTGCCTTCCTATTTCATGGTCTGAGATTGTTTCAGAAAGGTCCCATCATCAATAGAACCGGCGAGCTCCTTTTAAACACCAGCTGCAACATACTTCAGCGTCTCATACCTTTGGTTTTTGTTAATAGGCAACAGCATTAGTATACCGCTAACCCATCAAAACAACAATGTCAGTAATTCTTACAGAAGCGGAGTCGGTGACCTCCAAAAAAGCTATAAAACCCACAATACAGTCGTGTTTATGTCATGTGTTTTTAAAGATTAATCCAACAGTAATAAAATTAAAGTCTTGCTTTAATATAAATACTAAAAGAATAGACAGCTTTAATCGCTATTACAGTTGGGTATAGGCACGCGGTCTTGTTTAGAAAACATAGCCTACAAAACGAGACGCATATAATGTTTAATTTTAAGTTTAAAATGGAATATAGATTTGCCGTAAGATTTCACGTGTGAGAGTAAGAAAGTGTTTGCAACCGTGAACACGTACATTTTTTGTTTCACCTGAATTGGTTTGCATAGAAAATAACTGTATACAGCTGTATACAGACTAGCATGAAATCACCAATAAACGACTTCTATTTATTCAACATTTTATAAAATGCATACTACGTTTTAAGATTTCCAGCTTTACGGTTTCAGGACAGAACAGCCATTCTGTTATGAACATTATGGTTTTTTGAGTGTTATAAGTGTTAATAGCAACTAACAACACAATAGCGAACAAAAGGGCTGCATACGCCGAAGTAGTTCTTCTTATTCATTGGTGTGGGAAAAGACGGTTGTAGTGTTATTAGGAGAGTAATACGCGTTACCTGCAAGATTACTGTTTTTCTTTTTGCTGAAATTGTTTTCATTATTACTTTATTTAACTTGACACATCACATCTTTAAATTCTCATCCTTGCATTAGAATATAGACCAGTTAATACTGATGGTAGCTCATGCTGCGTCATATGTTTTAAAATTACTACACACTGAATATTGAACTGAAGCTTGACATAAAAAAAATAAATCACAAATCAAATCGTAATCGCAATTTCTGTCTGAAATCATGCAGCCCTAATTCTCTAACTATTTAGGTCTGTCTCAGTACTGTTTCTGGGGAAAAACTTGTCTTAAATGTATCTAAATAAAGGCCTTCTCTGGCTTCAGGCTGAGGGACCGGGTGACAATAAAAACTGGCGCACGGCACATAGTGCGTGAAACAGAGAGTGGGACCTTTGAGATGAAGATCATTTCAGCACAGAAGTCTGATGCTGGTGTATACACCTGTAAAATCATCAACGAATATGGCACTAAGCAGTGTGACTGCAAACTGGAGGTTAAAGGTAAGAACTGCAACATTTTAATGCTCATTCTGGCTGGACCAGCTAATATGATATAATATAATGGAGATCATTAATCAGTTTGCAGTTACTATAATCAAGATCACAGACAAATACAAAGTATCGGTGCCCCTGAAGAGTTTACGTCAGTCATCTTTGTTGCAGAGAGCACGCAGAGAGCTCCCTGATGGGATTAACGCATGTCATCGTAAATAAGACATAGAGCCAGGAAGTATAATAAGGTGTCAAAACAAAGTATTTGTGAGTTGGCTGCCAGGAGGACTGAACATGCTTGTCTTGTCAGCTTTGACAGACCTGACACTCGTATGTGCATTATGGGCGGAATTATTGAACCCATTAATCAACTGCACTGCTAATTCACCCCCCCCCCCCACAAAAAAACATAAAAGGACTCATATTTATTTAAATTATGGAAGAAATCTTTTCACATCTTTCTCTGATGTGCCTGACACCTTCAGAGTTTTTGATCCTGTGTTGGCTGAGTCCTCACTAGCAGCCCATTCAACTTTCTGGTGCTTGGTGACATGAAAAGTAAGATTAACCGAATTAACGTAAATTGAAATGAACAATCTCAGGAAGGCCCAGTCATATCTCTGTGGATTATCTTGATCAAAAGTCTTTCAAGCGAAATTCTTTTCAACTCCAGTGCTGTCTGGTATTCTTTGCAATGTTGCCTGACTTTGCTTCTGGCAAGATAAAGGATGGATTTCTTCTGTTTCAGATTTATTTCAGTTTTAATGGAGATGTAATTTAGAGATGCATAAAAGCACTTAAGGGTTATATTGACCGCTGGGAGATTAGAATGCATGAGTAATGCTGCCGTAATATACGCCTTGGAGAACCTTTCTAAAACTTTGGGGATGCATACCGCAGGTTTAGATTTCCATTGTGGAATTTATAATCACCTAAATTGTCCTTTCAAAACAGTTGTGTCCCCTATTATTCCATTTAGTACCCCCAATGGAGCCAGTTCTGGCAATTACCCGGAATGCGAGTGACGTGACAGTGAGTGCAGGAGAGACTGCGCTCTTCGAGTGTCACATGACCGGGCCGCAGGACGTGGACGTAGACTGGCTTGCAGATGGCAGACTGATCCAGCCGGCACTGCTCAACTGCAAGATGCATTTTGATGGCAGAAAGTGCAGGCTGCTGCTCAACTCAGTGCACGAGGATGACAGTGGTACTTACACGTGCAAGCTGAGTACAGCCAAAGGTAAGTCCCTGGCCTGGAAATAACTCACTAAAACATGCATTGGCAAATGCATCCAATAGCATAATGAAAAAGCAACGCTGATGATTATGGAGTAATAAAATATCTTCCAATGCAGAAATCCAATAGCGATACCAGGCATGTCACACTTTTTTTTAGAAGCCAAGAATGGTTGGCACTTGCTCAGTATTTGCTTCTGACATTTCTAAGAGAAGTCTAATGTTAGGAGGCTGATTATAGGTAAGGGACACAAATTCCCTGGAGCAAGTAAAAGCTGGCATTTCCCATTGCAGTGAAAGGGGCATGGTACTGTAGGAGGTGCAGTTCCGCAGATAAGGTTGTGACTCATTGTTGTCATTCAAAGTTTTGTCACCCTAGACTTTTTCTGCATCGTCTAACCACCCAGTGCAGGGTTTTAGAAGTGATGGGGGGAGGTGGAGTCTATTCCCAGCAGAATATGTGCGCAAGGCCGGAGAACATCCTGGACAGGATGACAGTGCACACACACTGTGGCAATTCAGAGAACTGTCAATTCAGCTAACTGCATGTCTTTGGGAGGAAACTGGAGCTTACATCGGAAACTATACATGGGAATGTAGAATGGATAAAGATGTGTGGATTAGTGCCCGTGATCAGAAGGCTGCTCTCGCCTGTATATGTGTTGTGTGTGTGTGTGTGTGTGTCTGTGTGTGAGAGACTGTGTGTGTGGATAACAAAATGGAATAGGTGAAAAGACAGTTTTCCCACTGAGATGAATAAAGCCTCATTATTCTATTCAAAGCATCAGTTCTGAAGGTGTGAGCCATCTGTATTGATGCCTCTCACTGAGCCAATGTACTAGACTTTTTCTGGACCACTGATTTACTAATGGCATCAAAGCAGAGACATAGTTTAGCTTCCATCCTCACATACAAGGAAAATGTCTGCTGAGGTGGAGATGTGGAACAAATAGGCAGCTGCAGCACCTATTTTGCACATATGGTGCTTGGGGTTGATGATGCCACTAGAGCCTCACAGCACTGCAGATTTGTCATACTTTAAAATAGCACGACTGTATGAAGCTCGTCATCAGTACATTACGAGCTGTGCTGCCTCCATCATCATCAGTGGGAAGTGATCTGAGACTATATTCTTGTACGTGCCATATAGCATCAGAGGCAGGCCCTCATGTGTGTAGAACTATAGATTAATAGCTTGTCCCAATTGCTTCACATTTAGTTTATACTTTTGTGTCTTTTTAGAGGAACTGACCTCCACAGCCATGCTTAAAGTAATGCCCTCCATCGAGCCGCTTTTCACTCGAAAACTGGACGTGCTGGAGGTAATCGAGGGCCGCAGTGCCCGCTTCGACTGCAAAGTCAGCGGGACGCCCCCCCCTCAAGTCAGCTGGAGTCATTTTGGTAAGCTTCTTTTATACTCTTTTATTATTTGGTGCCACTTAGCTGCAGACTGGAGCAGCAGAGTACCACATGGGTGAAAAAAATCACAGTAACCTGAGTCACAGTAACAAATTACCGTGGTCTTCTTCGATACCACTTGGTGGTACATGGACAGCAGTTGAATTTTTCCTCCGTAAAAATGATCCCCTGAAGTTGTTTCCTCCTGTCATCCATGTTATCGTTGTTAACCTACAATTGCCTGTGTGCAGATCATGGAAATGTCTCATAAGAGTCGTGTCAAATTCTATATTGTCGTCCTCAGCTATTTGATCTATGGGTCATATACTGAGATGACATTATGTCATTGATGACGGTGCAAGAAACAGTGATACATAGGATATAAATATAAAAGACATTTAAACACTGATAATGACATAATGGGACATACTCACACATGGACTTAGACTATTTGTGGTATGGTGGCTGCCCAGCTGAAATCTTTCCCTCTTCCACAGACCGCGCGCTGGACAACAATGAGAACATACGCGTCCTGAAGGAAGGTGGACGGCACATGCTGGTGATCACACACGTCAGCAGCGAAGACGAGGGCTTCTACACGGTCGTCGCCCGTAACCAGCATGGCACAGCGGAGTGCTCCGCCGACCTGTATGTCCAGGAGCCCCGGACTGCCATCTCCTCACAATTGTAAGCAAGCCATCATCTAGCATCGTTTGGCCTTCAATTAATCTCTTAATTTTCATCCCCGTTTTGTTCCAATGTTTACTTCTCTCTGCATTTTTGCAGCAATAAATCAAGACGCCAGCTTTGATTATTTTATTTCTTTTTGTTTTGCGGTGAGAGTCATAATTGAATTGTCACTTTTTATCAAACAAACAAGAGCAAATAAGATTCAGCAAAGACAAGATTAACTAAAAAGAAAAAACACCCTTTATTTACTCTGACGAGTCTCCCACTGTTTTTTTTTCCCCTGTGTGCCTCACAGGGCGAAGCTGGAGAAAATGCCTTCCATTCCTGAGGAACCAGAGGTGGCAGAGAGCGAGGTGGAGCAATTCACTATGCCAGATTTTATTAAGCCGCTGTATGACCTGGACGTGGTGGAGGGCAAGGAGGCCATGCTGAAGTGTCGAGTGGCCGGCCTGCCTTATCCCAGCATCACCTGGTTCCACAACGGCCGCAAGATCAACAGCACAGACGACAGGAAGATGGTGCAGCGTAAGTCCTGCATGGGACTTTCCTTATCTGTATTTTTGGAGCAGCTTATTGCATTACCACCATATCCAGGCAACCTTCCCTGACACTGCTATAAATGTTATAGGGCCAGGTTGTCGGCGCGGAATTGCAAGAAAAAACGCCTCACTTCTTGAACTTTCGAAATGTGATCGACGGCTCCAGAGAGTGATGGGTGGAAACGTCTGCGTGGGATTGATCTGTGGTTCTCTTCTTTCCTTCTCATGCAGACCGGGATGTTCACAGCCTGGTGATCCGCACCGTCTGCCATGCCCACGCCGGGGTCTATAAGAGTGTCATCTCCAACAAAGTGGGCAAGGCTGCCTGCTATGCTCACCTGTATGTGACAGGTAAGAAATCAGTCTCAGGGTCTGTCTTTTATCAACATAGACCAAAATACAAACATGAACTGCACAGTTCAAATACCGAAATTAGAAACAAAAAAATGTCACGATACGTTTACTACTCTTTGAAGTCCAATTAAAATCCAAAAAAACAAAAACAAAACAATGGCCAGCATACAAATACGATGTAGGTTCTGAAGGGGGTTAACAGACCTTTCTTTAAGAAGGAAACCCTCCAGGTCTTGGAGTGAAGAAGACCGTAAACATCAGCTTCATATGGTGTGTTGCAAAAATTCCTATTAAGTGTCAAAGACGCTAAGATCTTGTGACTGTGGAGCTCATGGAAGGTGTTTGACTTAATCTTGGTTTTTATTAAACCGGTTTGTTTAGGTGTTTATATGGGTGCGATTTCATCAATTATGGGAAATATGGGAAAATCATGATGGGCCATTCATCATGGGTCATGGTGCTGATTCAGTTCTTGTTTTGAGACTCTAGTGGAGTATAGCAGCATATCTCTCCCTAGCAATGAGCTTCATCAGCTTTAGCTCGTACAGTGCCTCCATATTTGGAATAAGCTGTCGTGCTATTGAGATTTGTCAGTTTTTGTAACTAAAGCACCTGCAATCCAGGCCTTTCAGAGTCTTTAGACTCTTTGGATTTCAGTTAATTGCCTCAGGTTGCTTTGTAAGCCCATGCAAAGTGCTGATCGTCAGAAGTCTTTCACAGGTGACACATTCAGCTAATTGGCATTCAACCTAATATGACTCATCATTGTAGCTGCATTTGTTATTGTGCTACTTAGTACAAATCAAAGGTAGACTCGTGGTGCTTCTATTATTTTGTTTATACCCTTTGTATATAAGCTTTTAATATAAAAATTGCATTTGCTTATAGTTGTCAGTAATCTTAAAAAAATATATTCCTACTTTTGGTAGATATTCTTCCCGACCCACCAGAGGGCCCTCCGGTGATAGAGGCAATTACCGGAAAGACCATTTCCCTGAGCTGGACTAAACCCAAAAGGCTTGATCCTTCTTTAGGTATTATATATCATATAGATTTAAACTCAGGTGACATATTTTGCTTTATATTTTAATGTTTCCTGGTGTTTTTTTCACGTGCAGCAGGCCTTGGCAGGTATTGTATGCAAGTTCGCTACTTAAAGAAAAAAAAATGATGTCATTCCATTTTGAAAATACAGTATGGGGTAATATGTCAAGGATATAATGATGTCTCCTTAACTGCTTTTCAGATGTGGTTTTATGTGCTTCTCCAGTTGACCTTAAACGAGTTAGGATTTATAGCAATATTGACATTACACTCCAAACCCTATACATTTTAAGTGCTTGCAAATTGCTAACTTTGCCTGCTTTTCCTAAATTAGCTTTACTGTTTAGGCAAAACAATTTAGGAGGTCAATTTCTGGAAATGTATTTTTTGATGGTACGTTAAGCAATTCTTTTTGCAGATGCCAGCTCTTTGATGTATGCTGTCCAGCAGCAAGCGCTGGGTTCAATCCAATGGACAATCATCGTGTCCAGTTTGAAGCAAACGTCCTACACAGTAACCTCACTATCCAAGGGAGTTCGCTACTTCTTTAGGGTCTTGTCAATGACCAACAAGGTCTTCAGCAAACCGTCTCCACCTACAGAACCCGTGCAGCTTGTGGACAGAGGTACAGAGAAATAGATTTGGAAGTTCAGCACATTCAGGAAAAAGAGAATTTGCAAGGATATTATACAAATTGTCATCTATCTGCTCACAGGTCCATATCTCCAAGAGGCTCCAGTCATTACTGACAAGCCAGATATTGTGAATGTGGTTGAAAACCAGTCGTTAAGTATCACTATTACACTGAACTATGTCCAAGCCACAGTGACATGGAAAAGGCAAGTTAAACAGTCCGCCAAGTTTTATCATCTAAATTGCTTAAGGCCTTGGCAAGCTCATATAAATTACTGGAACTAATCAACTGCCTTCATCTTCTTTTCAGGGGAAATACATTCATAGCGAACAAACCTGGCATTTTTGAGACGAGTATGCCAGATGACAATCAGCACGCACTGCGGATCGTCAGGGTGAAAAGCAGTGATGTTGGCAAGATTATCTGCACAGCCAGCAACAAATTTGGCAGCGACTCCTGCATCCTAACACTTGAAATGGCAGGTGAATGTAATTTTATGCTGGAATAGAAATTTACATTGCTGATTTTTTTCCTCTTAAAGCGTGTGCTGTGTTATTTTACGTATTCATGTTGTGATTTCCTTAAAGCACCACCTACTTTTGAGACTATCATGGAAGATATGGATGTTTGTGTGGGAGAGACGCCACGATTTGCGGTAGTCGTTGAGGGGAGGCCTGTCCCGGACATTATGTGGTACAAGGTACATTTCGGTGTCTATGATATGTAAACACTAATTTTATTGGTGACTGAGAGGGTTGCGAGAGTCAGTATATCACATACCTGACAATAACTTCATTACTAAAGCAGAGACAGCTGGAATTCTTTGAGAATAATGACGTTTGGCAATTGTGACTTTCAAATATGGAAGACAAACACACCTGCCTATGTGTTTAATGAATAAGAGAACAGTCCTATGAATACTTTATTCCGGCATTAGAATTGTCAAGGTGAGAGCAGAACATTGTCCTCCAGGCCAAATTCAGGCGGATTCAGGGTATGGCGGAACCAGCCTTAGCGCTCCTCCCTTCCTCATACTGGCGATCCTCCTCTGCTGGCTTCAGCAGGCTCAGCCCTACAGGACTGCTGCTCAAGTACACAAGCTAGCAGTTCAGGGATAGTGTGATGTCCTGCAGCACTGATGCCCCCACCAGCTACCTCCCCCACTCACTCTATAGCTATCTGCTCCATCAGGCCGTTCACTTTGGCTTGTCAAGGTCTAGGGCCTCTGGGCTCCTTCCAAGAGAGAAAAACATAAAAATCCTGCTGACGTCGAGCTCATTTTATTCCCCCATTTATCCTTGACTACGATGATAAGTCTTGCATTGTACTGTATCTGCATTGGCGGATTAGCTTTAAGCTCTAACTAGCTGTTGTTTGCCGTTTTTGCTCCAAGAATCATTTTCTGCCCGCTACATTGAGTGGGTGTTCTGTTACAAGCGTGCAGATGCAAACAGTTTGGGTATTAGGTAATGCCTGGCTTTCTGCCTTCGGGCTGGATCTTCTGATTTGCCAGTTTTTGTTCTCGCGCACACCAGTGCTTATGTAATTCCTATAAAGACTCCATATCTAAAGTTCTCACCACTGATACTAGGCTGAAATACTACCACAAGAAGAAACGCATAGTTCTTGCTTTTTTGTATTCAAAAAACAAATTCTTGGTTGAAACAAAAACAATTATGCACATTTAATTGCCTTGTTTGTTAATTCCAGAATGACACCTTGCTATCAGAAAGCAGCCACTTCACCTTTGTGTACGATGACAATGAGTGCTCCCTCGTTATACTCAACACTCAAGAAGAGGATTCGGGGGTTTACACCTGCACAGCTAAGAATCTTGCTGGAAGTGTTACCTGCAAGGCTGAGCTTACTGTACACACAGGTAAAGGTTATATAAGCCTACAAAGGTCCCTGCAGTGACATAAAATTCATCGAGATGAGTATGTGACCAACGCAAACAGAAAAACAGAACGCATCTATTACACAGTTATATGCAAATGTTTGGGTATCCTTGGCCAACTTGCATGTTAGGTTGATTGCCTAAGAAAAACAATGTGAACACAAAATCTGCATGGAAAAAAGCAGCTCAGGCATGTTTAGTGTACAGTCACCTTACATTTGCTTATTTAAACAGTGTGAAGCGAGCCTGTATTAAATGTGACAGGTGCAAAAGTTCCGGCAACCTTCCAATCAGTGCCTTCGGCAAAATTCATAGCCTCCAAATGTTTCCTGTACCCAGCTAAAAATCTTTCTATTCTTGCTTTAGGAACTTTTTCCTTGTCCCTTACAGAATACTTCAAGTTCAGAAATATTCTTAGGTCATCTAGAACTTGCTGCATATTTGAGGTTTTCAGGTCTGGGGACGTAAAGTAGTCTGTGGTTGATTTTTTCGGTATGCTTTGCATTACTTTCTTGCTGGAATGTCCAACCTCTTTTCAGCTTCATCGCAGACTGTGGGACATTAGATTCCAGAATTTACTGATGCTGTGCAGAATCCATTCTTCCTTAGAGCCGTGCAATAATTCCTATGCAACTCGCTGCCAAACAACCCTACAGCACAATACATCCACCCCCATACTTAACGGTTGACAAGGTGTTCTTTTCTTGTAATGCTTCTCCAAACATACCTTTGCCGATTGTAGCCAAATAATTCAGTTCTAACTTCCTCACAAGACAACATTTGGTCCCAAAAAGCCCTGGGGTTTTGCATACATCAGACTCTGTCTTTTATCTTTCTGATGATTCTTTCATATTTATGCAACCAATGCTGCACTGGGGACCAATGCATCCCTATCCCTGTGTTGGCTAAACCTTCCAGCAGATCCTGTCCAGTGATATGGTGGGTTTGTTTCATCTCCCTGATCCATCACCAAGCAGCTCTCTCAGAGATATTTCTTGGTCTGTCAGTTCTTACCCTTAACTTCCAACTTTTTTGATATTGCAGGCAGGGGAAATGGCAACCAGGAAGCATTTACATGTCTTTTAAAACCCTAAGCCTACTTTGTAACAGTCAATTATTTTTTATTTTCTGATGTTCAGAAAGCTGCTTGGAGCAGCTCATATCTCCTAAGCACAAGCACAACATTCTGAGTCGTGCAATGACTCAGAGAATTTATCACGGCCTGGAACTGTAATCAGCTCACTTAGATTAAAGCCGAACCAGTCGATGAAGATGTGAGACCTTGTTAAAAAACAGTAAAGGGTCAGTTGGAAACTCGCAAGATGAAAATGACTTTTTTTGCTCTAGTAAATAAATGGAAACTGTTCATCAAAATTAGCTTAAATGTGGCTTATTTAGATGCCACAGATGCTGTGTTCAGGTTTTCATTAGGAAATCAAGGAAATTTACGATTTGCCCAGGGGTGCCCAAACTTTTGTGCCTAACTGTGTGTGTGTGTGCGTGCGTGCATGTGTGCGAGTGTGTGTGTATTATATGCTCATCGGAACTTCTTAGAAGAAGTTGCAGTAAAGCAAATTTCATATGTAAATACCATTAGAAGCATTTGTCTTGGGTTTTGTTTTTCTCATATGTAATCACCGTAGTTTTTTCTACACTGAACAAAAATATAAATGCAACATTGTTTTTGCTACCATTTTTCATGAGCTGAACTTGAACATCGGAAAATTTTTCTACATAAACAAAATACCCATTTCTCTCAAATATTGTTCACAAACCTGTCGAAATCTGTGTTAGTGAGCACTTCTCCTCCGCCAAGATAATCCATCCCACCTCACAGGTGTGGCATATCAAG
>JABFEB020000035.1:8050193-8074233 GCA_019775895.2 Stomatorhinus ivindoensis
GTGCTCACTAACACAGATTTAGACAGATTTGTGAACAATATTTGAGAGAAATGGGTCTTTTGTGTATGTAGAAAAATGTTCCAATGTTTGAGTTCAGCTCATGAAAAATGGTAGCAAAAACAAGAGTGTTGCGTTTATATTTTTGTTCAGTGTAATAATGTATTGCTGTAGTTTTTCTATGTGCTATTAGCTGATGAGGAATGATTCCAAAATTAAAATTGTGAAATGCCATGTTAAGCAGACTGCATTTACTGCTTGCTATTGGCAATAGCTTTTTGTAAGCCTTGTCAGGATGATAAGATACTTTTACCCTTTTCGTGTTCCAAACTGTTGTCTTGCAAAAAAATATTTAAATCACAATACAACAGATGATTGTTAGATTTATTTTTAATAAAGAAGCTATTTTCTGAAACTTAGACTGTAATTAATAGCAATTTAGGACAGCTAGAAATTACTCAAGTGGCAGAAATGGAATTTTTTAAATAAAGCAGAAATTGAAAGAGAGGAAGTGTATTAGAGTATTGATACAAATATAATACCAAGATAATAATGATATTATTATATTTCAGTGTCAGTGATGAGATGTGCCTTGGTATATGATAAGTATTCATTTTCTTGTCATGCTCCTTTGGTAACTGACACATTAGTGGAAATGTGTATCTCTACAAAGCCATTGTTATGTGGCTGATACAAAGACTGCAATTAAATCTCACTGTTATAATTATTCAAAGGAAGAGGAAGATTATTAAAAATGAATGAGGGAGTCTGGTTTTAAAATCCATACAAGGCGCAGACACTGTAATGCTCAGTGGTTCCCGGTGGTCGGCCAATGAGCTGCTTCCTACTTAATGAATCTGTGGCCCTGCAGCAAAACAGGGAAAAGAGGAGCTGATGGAGGACGAAGAAACGTTTCTCAGGAAGATGCGCAGACTGACCGATTACTATGACGTACATAAGGAGATCGGCCGGTGAGTCATTACTGAATATGGCCTTTTTTTTGCTTTTTGTTTTTTATTAAATGGGACCGGCAAGCACTTGCCTGCCAGTCTTGAAGGGAAATTTCATCACTGTCTCTTTTTCTAATCATTGCGGAAACTCGATCCCACCGTAAATGAAGACAGCTGCAGCTATTGTGTGCAAGACATTTACTGACAGTATAGAGCAGTTCTGAATGATCACTGAAGAGACCAAATGAGAAGGCTTTATGATAATACCATGAACCCTTTCTATGTTTAGAATGTGCACAGAATTACCAGATAGTACAGCAAAATCAATTATATCAAATCAATTTATGTTACATTTATTATCGGATGCTGTTACCCAAAAGGACATGCAGTTGTGAAAGCAGAGTCAGCCAAACCCAGGAGCAATTACGAGTCTAATGGTGAAATTATTTTGTTGACCACAGCATTTGATCTGGCGACCTTCCAGTCACAGACCCAGCATATTTCCCTGCTGCACTGCACTCCGCGCCCATTTAAACATACCATTTACAAGCTGTGTGAATATAGTTAGCGTGACACTTCACATTCAAGAGGTAAACACAGTATACTGAAACAAATAAGCACGTCCTCCTGCAGCCCAGCCCTGGGACTGATTATCTTCGCTCAGTATGCGGCGATGTTCCTGCCCTACACAGATAATGCCCATGTCACACCACCTACCTCCACTTACACTGTCGTCTGCTGGGTTACTGGGTTCAACTGTTACTCATCTATGACGCCCAATGCAGTATTGAGTCACCACAGAGTGTGACAATGAGTATGTTTGTCCTGATAATGGGCCATTAAATAGCAAATCTATGCGATATGTTCCTTATCTGTTTTTTTTTTACAGTGTGAAACAATAGGCTTTTTGGAGATTAATTTCACTTATGTAATGTAACAGTAGTGCATTTAAGTTGCTTGAAATCTGTGGTTCACAGAGGTCTCTAATATTTTGCACAACATGAACTAATTAAAAAAAAATGCAATATTATGCTCTTGTTTTACTCCTTACATTTAAGCGGTTTTGTCCAAGATTAGTTGGAAGGTAGAAAAGAGACATACATTATTCTGGGTTAGGCCAAATAACACAAGGAAACCGAACTTCATTTCGTTAGCAGTACCTGTATGTGTCTGTGCTCCAGGGGCGCATTCTCCTATGTGAAGCGAGTAACACAGAAAGGAGGCAAGGTGGAGTATGCAGCAAAATTCATCTCTGCACGCGCGAAGAGAAAGGCCTCGGCTTTGAGGGAAATGAAAATACTCTCTCAGCTGGACCATGAGAGGATTGTTTACTTCCATGATGCCTTTGAGAAGAAGAACGTCATCATAATCATCACTGATCTGTATCCTTGTAAGCAGGGGCATTAGAAGGGTTTTGAATGTGGGGGGGGGATACACTGGCATACAACTAATATTTCATGTTAAATGTGGGGGGGGGGGGCTCCAAATGAATCATTATGAAATGTGAGGGGGACATGTCCCCTGCTGATTTAATGGCGGCGACATGCTTGAAAGTCATCCTTCTGGTCTCACATTATGAGTGTTAAAGCGGCAGTACTCTATACATCATTGGAGACCCAGCATCTGGAGCGTGTTGAAGGCCTTTCAGCAGCCTCTACTTTGTTTAACAAGTTTATAACCACTTTCAAGGATGTGCTTTTGAAATGTCTATGGAGGTAATGACTATCTGAAAGACTATTGATTTCTAAGCGTTTCTGGAAGCTCTATGGCTCCGTAGTCAGAGGTATTCTCTCCTTGACTTGGGAATGAAGATGTCATGAGGAGTTTCTGGAACGACTGGCAAAGAAGTCCACAGTGACACAGTCTGAGGCAAGTAACCTGTTCTGACTCTTCATGGGAAGCACTGACTCAGTCATCCATTCACATTTAGAAATCCCATGGAATAAGATGCATCTCAACATGATCTCTTTACAGATCCATTCAACTGTGAAGCAGATGCTGGAGGGAGTTAGCTACCTGCACCAGAACAACATTCTACATCTTGATATCAAGGTAGACAATGTGTCTACGACATGTCATTCGTTCTTCAAGCATAGAACTAGCTTTATTAATGATGCGCCCTGTGGTTCCTTATAGCCCGAGAACATACTAATGGCAAACCACACTGGTGAGCGAATCCGGATCTGTGACTTTGGGAATGCCATGGAACTAACACCAGACGAGCCGAGATACTGCAGATATGGCACACCCGAATTCGTTGCCCCAGAAATTGTTAATCAGACTCCTGTCTCCAAGGCAACGGATATATGGTAAGTTTCGCGATTTCTTGGATGCAAAGTGAAAATGTGGTTACTGTGGATAAAATATGAAAATATATATATGTATATATTAACTCTTACTTTCTCTTTGCAGGCCAATTGGAGTCATAACTTATCTGTGGTATGTTTATACAATGTGTTTTGCAATTTGGTTGTAATGCTGTCTATATAATTATTGAAATATAGTAATGATACCCGTTCAGGATAAAACTTTGAGTCTGCAATCATATACATTCATGGAAATATAAGAGAATATCTTACAAGGAAAAAAAGCTGTTTACAGCTACTGATAAACGTCTTGGCAGAAAAGCTACAAGGTCAGACTGCAGAGCGGTGATTAAAGCTTGGGATTGTTCTTCAGCCTCTCCGGTGTGTCACCATTTGCCGGAGAGAATGACCGCAGCACCGTGCTAAACATCAGAAGCTACAATGTAGCTTTTGAAGACAGCATGTTTGTAGACCTGTGCCGGGAGGCCAAGAGTTTCGTCATTAAGCTGCTGGTGGTGGACAGATTGTGAGTTGAAAATGCAAAAATGCTATTTTTTCAAATTATCTATTTTTCATATGCTTACAAATTTTTTATACTTACTCACCTTAGAAATACAGAACATGTAGGCATCAATACTGCCATACAAAAGCAAAACACTAACTGTATTTTTTTAATCATCATTGTGTTATGACTGATACCTGGTCTCTTATCCACTATTTTATTTCTTGACAAAATACTACAGTTTATATAATCATATAAACACCTCTATATACACATATACAGTAAAAAAAACATCCATCCATAAAACTATTTCCGATGTACCAAACCTTCAAATTTGAGCCAAGGGTTGTCATCATGTGGAAACAGTCAAAAACCAAAAATATTTTTTCTTATATTTTGGTTTATATGCAATTATATATACCATGTGACCATGTTTTTGTGTGTCTTTTAGGAGGCCTGATGTTAATGAGTGCCTTCGCCATCCGTGGTTTAAGGTAGGTCTTAAATAATAAAAAGACAACACAACCAAAGATAAATTATTGCACCAGTTCATATTGTAGTTCTACATTCTTCTTATTTCTGTCCTGGCAATACGGTAAGGTTTGGTCCAGCTTATTGCCAGATTTGTGTTATTGATCTCTATATATTCTCCTTTCATTTAGACCTTGGCACAGGAGAAGAGTATAAGCACAGAAGCTATTAAGCAGTTTTTATCTCGAAGAAGGTGGCAGGTAAGACCCACCTTATAAAAATATCTGTGCTTGTATCACAGTATAAAATTAGAATTCCAACTAAATAAGTGCATTTCCTGAAGAAAATGTGAGTGTAATTACTCAGCAGCAGCAAGCAGGTGCTTTAGGCTGTTAAATGTGTATATATTTGAGTGTTTTCACAAGTTTCATGATCTTCTATCTCGCTGCTTTACAGAGGTCCCTTATCAGCTATAAATCCAAAATGGTGATGAGGTCTATTCCAGAGCTACTGGACGATTCCTCCAGCCACACTTCCATCGCTGTTCCTAGACACCTCCGAGAGGGCTCGCCACCACTCACCTCCTCCTCGGACTCAGACGAGGATATTGATGAACTTCCTTTCATCCCAATGCCTCTTACCATGGACTTCTCTGGATCCAGAATGTCTTTGAATGATATTCTGGGTGATGATGATGTGACTAGCGGGACTAATGGTACCACCGAAGGGGAAGGTCTCACTGGCCAGGGAACAGTACCTATGGAGACTGGACCAGCAGACAAAGCAAAAGAGGGTGGAGAAGCCTCTATCCTCAGGGGGCGACTGCGGAAAAGGGCAACACAGGAAGAAGATAGGGGATCTTCTGATGAGGAGCCGGCAATGACAATCAAGCGGTCAGAACAGTCAAAAAGGCCTCTGCGCCGTGGTTCGAGCATGGAGTCAGAAAAGACTGAAGGTAGTTCAAGTGGTAGAAAAGGGTGCCTTCGTAGGGGTGGCTCTGCCGACAGCGCACTGCTTCTGCACATCAAACACGGGGATGGAGAGCCTGAGGGAGTCACGGAGGATGGTACGAAGAAACTCAAAAAGGCTGTTTCTATGGAGTTGCCACGGAGGAGCTCTAGTCCAGGTGCTGGCAAGCTAAGCAAGGAGGACTATGCTTTGAAACTTGAACTGATGAGACAGAGGCTTCTCAGAGGTGTTGCTGTGGACAATAAAATGAGTGGCTTACGAGGCCCCCTGCTGGAGACACTAGGTGTAGGTGACGAAAAACGTACGAATCCCATAGAACGTTATGTACGTCCACACCGCTTAGGTGGTGCCCCAATGATTCGGGCTGCTTCTAGCGACACGGCAAGAGAGGACAGTCCAAAAATCAAAGTCCTCCGCAAAAGTGCCTCCTTCAGCCAAGGAGATACTGAGCCCATCCCTCTGCACCGGCGGTCTGGAGCCCCCCTAGAAATACCCGTGGCCCAGATAGAGGAACGTCGGTTACAAGAGGCTGCATCCATGTCCGCTCTCACAGAGCAGGTTAAAATGGATTCCCGCCCTGTTACTCCAATGGAGGTTTCTTCTGAGCCACCCGCAACAGAACAAATGGAAACAATTCAAGAGAGTGATGCCGGTGAGACTGTTGAAGGAAAGCATGAGCCAGAAAAGGAAGTATTTGGAAATGGGTCAAAAGAGAGTAATTTAGAGGACCACACAAGTGCGCCAGACTGTCCAGAGAAGGAGGTGAGTGTGTCTAAGGAGGAAACATGTAAATCTGAAAAAGGGTCCCAGAATGAACTTGTTTCTGAAGTAGCCCCTAGCAGTGTGACTGAAGAAAGCACCATCGAAGAAGAGAAGAATGAAGAATATGTCGATGAACTGAGGACCCAGAAAATAGCCCCTGAGATTAACATCGTCACCAGTGCCATCACAGTAACGCCTCTGACAGTGCCAGCGAAGCCATCTCCAAATGTCATTCCGACGTATGTAACACCCCCTCCACTTACTCGAGTCACACTGCCAGATGGGAGAACGTCTGCCTATGCCAGCACCATTCAAACAATCATGGTCCCAACTTTACAGCCAGCAGGAGTCACGACAACTACGCCAGTGCCTATAACCACAGCCAGCTACACTCCCATTCCTCCCTCACCTATGCCAGAGCCTGCCCCAACATCTCAGCATCCTGCAGTTTTCTCTAGAGTAGCTTCTACCGATAATGTAAGCAAAGAACCAAGTCCACCCCATATTTCAGTGCATCCTTCTTGTCTTACTAGTGAAATCAAGGACATTGCCTCAGAGGAGGTCTTTGAGTCCAGATTCAAAAAACTTGATTCATCTCTGACACGTGGCTTTAAGCTCCTGAACTGGGCAAAATCTGAGGAGAAGTCTGCTACAATGCCTCCTGAATCTGGTGAAGACATCTATCGTCCCGGTGCTGTAGGCACTCCCATACAAGTCATCAAACCTGAAGCATCCAGGATGATGATGGAGAAATCCAAGTCTGTCCAGGACCTCAGAGAAGCTTCAAAAGACCGTGGGTTTATGAAGAGACTCTCGATGCGTCTGAAGAGAACCCAACCTACCGAGAAAAAGGAGGAAAAGCCAAGAGAGGAAGCGCCTGCTACTGAGTTCAGCGGCCCAAGGCGACGTCTTTCCTGGGCTCTCAGCCGCAGCAAATCCCAGGAAAAGGTGGCTCCTGATGTGGAGATGGTCAGGATGGATGGTGCACCTGAGGCTCCAAAGGAAGAGGTGGCGATGGAGCCCAAAAAAGCAAGCGAGTCCCCAATACTGAATATGCGGCGGAAGATCGAATCCACAGTGGCCGGGATCTCCATGAGGATCCGCAGTCAGTCTGAAGAAAGGAAAGGACAAGAAGAGAGGAAAGAGGAGAAAAAGGCTGAGGAGAAGTCTGAGAGCAAGCGGACACCTTTGTTCTCTCTGCTCCGCCGGTCTAGCTCTGAGGGAATTAGCCTGAAGAAGCTGGGCCTCACCCAGAACCCTCTGGCATCACAGTCAGTTTCAACCGCATCCACTGAGTCTCTGGAGTCCACAAGCAGCATTCAGTCAGAATCAGCTATCAAAAGTAAACATTTAAATTAATTTTTGTATACTTCCCTCAAATACATACTTGAATTAAAATGCTAAAATATGATGCAATAATTAATTAAAATGTAAGTAGGATGTTCTTTTCATAGTACTCGAGTGTCCCAATCCCTGTCATTTCTCTTGCTTCTGTCAGCCTCCCTTAACCGTGTCCTGTCTTCGCCAGACCCAGAGAGTGACCGTAGGTTAAGATGGGACCGTTGGGGTCTGACCAGGGGCCGCAAAGACAAGACTGTATCCCAGCCAGACATTCCCTCTGCAATAGCCAGAGATGGCAGCTCCTTCCGTGGTCGACAGTACACCAGACTGGCATCTGGTACTTGACTTTGTCGTCTCTGTTGTCACACACATACAATGACAATAATACCATTTCAGAAACCAAAATGCATATTATCTTCTAAATACATGGATTGTTTTCGTGATCCCTATGCAACATTCTGTATTATCACAGTCACAACTGTGTGGAAGTGTCCATCACATGATACTCCTCTAGAAGCCCACTACTTATCTACATTTTAAGTTCTTCTGACATCTTCTTCTGACACTTTCTCCCCACATGCAGATTTCCCGCCAGTGTTTCACATTAAACTCAAAGACCATGTTCTTCTGGAGGGGGACCCTGTCACCCTCAGCTGCCTTCCTGCAGGCAGTCCTCATCCACGTATCACCTGGATGAAAGGTAGGTTCTCATATCTCCTCAGTTCACCGCAAATCACAAAGCAGAGCTGGAGTACATGGCTTGTTCAAATCCCAGGGCTGAGCGATTTCACCCATAAGGCCCAGTTGTTATAGGGTTGCCTGGTCCTGCTTTTTCAAAATCTGTACAAAAGGAATACATTAAAAATGAAACTTAGGTTTAGGGCTCAAAAAGAGTTACTCAACAAAAAACAAACAACAAAACAAAACATTTTATGTAATTATGTGATTATTATGAATTGGGTTTTCTTTCCAAATGTACAAACAACATTAAAGAGAAAAATAAAAGGACAAAGTAACCTTCCAAAATAGCATTCATTCCATGATTAAAATGTGTATTTCAGATTTGATGTATTGCTTTTTTTACAGTCACTGGCAGTGAGTGGACACAGTGTAATTATATAATAATACGTATAAAAACACATAATATGAAAGTTATATGGTGTGCATTGTCCCCCATAGTTTTCCCCTTAAAGCACACTTAACTGGATATGTCTGAATCATTTAGGTTTATACCTTAGGCTTTTCAATGAGCGCATCACTTTTTACTAATAACTTTAATGGGCACAAATTACCCTCCACAATAAATTACCGTTATATATATTTTAGGTAGATTAATATAAAAAAAATCGATGTGCAATACAGTATGTATTGCTTGGAAGTATCATGGACATAGTTCAATAAATTGTTACATTACACAAGTAAAAGTATTATGCATGATTGCCTGGGTAATTGTTTAAAACCCTTCAGCATGTTTTCAATATAAGTTTTAGACCAAGCTTCTGAAACACTGCACTTGTATTTTCAGACAAGAAGCCACTGGAGATTGATGCCAGGATGAACATGATCTCGTGTCCGGATGGGAGGCAACTGATCATGATCATGAAGACCAGTGGAAAAGATGCTGGCCTCTATGAGTGTGTGGCCTGCAACCCCCTGGCCTCAGTCATCAGCTCCTGCGTCCTGACCCTTGCCCGTGAGTCTGCGCATAGACGTGTAGAGTGTGTGCAAGACGTGCAGAGAGTGTGCAAAGATGTGCAGAGAGTGTGCAAGATGTGTAGAGTGTGTGCAAGACGTGTAGAGTGTGTGCAAGACGTGTAGAGTGTGTGCAAGACGTGTAGAGTGTGTGCAAGATGTGTAGAGTGTGTGCAAGACGTGTAGAGTGTGTGCAAGACGTGTAGAGTGTGTGCAAGACGTGCAGAACGTGTGCAAGACGTGTAGAGCGTGTGCAAGACGTGCAGAGCGTGTGCAAGATGTGTAGAGTGTGTGCAAGACGTGTAGAGAGTGTGCAAGACGTGTAGAGAATGTGCAAGACGTGCAGAGCGTGTGCTCCCCGTGGAGGGTTAGGCCTTGAGAATGGACAAGGCACTTGCTGTCTGCGATCCCATGCACTGCCAGCCTGCCGCTGATGTGAGTGCTCCCTCAAAAGAGGTAGACAAAGCAAAAGTGGAGTGAGGAGTTCAAGTGTCCTTAACCTTACAAACTTCAATTGTGTTTCTAACCATTTGAGTGAAGTCTTTTCTGTTCTTCCTAGTAATGTCAAGTATGATCTCAAATTGTTAGAAGACATCGGTTTTCGTCAGTACTGATGTTTTCACGATGTTATCAGTGTATGATTATTTATAGTGTTTGCAGTGTTTGTCAGCCTGGTCCTCGGGCACCCCACAGGCTGTCCATGCTTCTGCAGGAATGTGGATTGGGTGGAAGCAAAAACCTGGACCGTTTCAGGATCCCCAAGGACTGGGTTGGGAAACATTGATCCGATGAATGTGCCCATGTGCAGGTCTCCCCGAAGCCCCCGGAACCCCAGAGGTCCCACAAAAGTACAAGAACACAGCCCTGGTTTTATGGAAACCTTCAGCAACACCAGCCCCATGCACCTACTCCCTTGAAAGGAAGAGAGAGGGTGAGTGCTCCTTATCTGCGTGGGGTGGTGTGTGGCTCAGCAGGTTTGGGTGCCGTGCCGGTAAGACTGAAGGTTATTAGTTTGAATCTTCGGACTGGCAGAGTGGACTCACTGTTGGGGTCAGAAAAGACCCCATTCTGTCTGCCGCTGCCTTTTCAATTGATTGCTGCTTTGGATTAAAGCTTCAACTAGTGTAATGCAGATGGATTGTAACTCATCTCTTTGCTTTTATTTGCCTGTTACCTTTACACAAGAAGTGATCGTTCTGCATTTCCTTCCCATAATGTCACATATTATATATTATATCTAAAGTACATGATAAAACAAGTATCGAACAAAAAAACTGTTGCATATATTTCTAATAGTGGCATTCAGTGATTTCATGTATGAACCTGCACAACTATGTATGGCGTAAATTAGAGTTGCTTTAATGAGCAGATTAAAAATGAGTCAGACTATTCATTGCAATTTGCCAGTCTGGTCCTGCACTGTTGCTGTGCCAGCTACCCCACCCTCATACCGTGTCCTTATGTTTAGCTGTCTGTTTTCGCCTCTATTTTGATTCCTTCAGTTATCATTAAAATGTGTGCAATGACCCTGTGCATTGCCGTCTGATTTCACCATCTGTTCATGCCTGAAATAAAAAAAATTATAATAATCATGATACCCGACAGATATAACTTAAACAAATAACTATTATGGACAATTCTGATTATGACTTTTGCAGTTTTGTATATCCTGTATATTTTTAATACTGCAGTTCCAATTTATTTGAAAAAAATTGCAGTATTGCTTTAGAACATAATCAACCCCCTACTGCCATCTTATGGATATATTGTGAATTACAATCCATTACAAGACATTACAACCCAGTCTACTTTCAAAATCATCCACCCATTTTCTGTAACCGCTTGTCCTATTCAGAAGACTTTTATTATCCTGAATTAACTGAAAGGATAGCTGACATTTAATTGAACATTATAGCATGTAAAAAGAGGCTTGTTGGGGTTCCACGTTGGAATATCAAGCATGGACCAAATATGCTATTTCTATCAGTACAGTATGTGTTACTTGATGAACCTAAAGACATATATTTTCTCCCTAGGTGAAGAAAACTGGCTCTTCGTAGCTACAGGTCTGGCTGATTGTTACTGCAGTGTTACAGACCTGCCAACAGGGGGCACCTATAGGTTCAGGGTGGCCTGTGTCAACAAAGCCGGCCAAGGGCCCTACAGTAACTGCTCAGAGCCCGTGTGTCTTGATTCTACAGGTACAAATCAGGGATGGGGATGGGGTGATGATGTGTAGAGTGGTCAAGTGTGCTTGCTCTCTTTGTTTTGCTTCATAAAGTTTCATGTCTTCACTCAAAAATGTTCACACGACAGACTTGGCTCTAAGGGCAAAAAGACCATACCATTTTCATTTCACAGCCCCTGCTGCTGAGATGAAGACTGTCCCCTCCACTTCGGTCGTGACTTCCTCAGTGACTGTGCCTCCCATCAAGCCTGGTTCCACTGTCTTGCCAAGTAAACCTGCCACTGTAACCACTGTCAAGCCATCATCACCACCCCAGACCACTCCACCTGTCCATGTCCCATCTCCATCCACAGCTGCTGCTGCTTCCACCTCCACACATGCTTTACCTGCTCATTCTCCTAATAAATCCCTGTCTGTGGTCACCCCTCTACCCCCTCCCGCCCATCCTGTCCCTTCTCATCGTGTTATTGAAGAGGTCCAGACTCCCCAGTCAGTGACATCCACTCCACCAAAAGCCAAGACCACTCTTAACATCAGTGTCACATCTTCCCCTGCAACGCCACCCAAGCTTGCACCTCCTACAGTCTTACCCAAACCAAAAAGCCCTCCCAATATTGTTTCTCCAGCGTCTCCGACTCCTCCCATCTCCCCACCTCCGCTGGTATCCCCTCCCCCCACTATTGGAAAACCCATTTTCTCCGTCCCCCTGTACGTCCCAGTCACCACAGCTGAAGTCAGCCCTTCCACACCCACTCAGTCCCTCTCAACCCCTGTGGTGCTGGTGACCAGCCTGAGTCCTGTTGGCGAGGGCATGAATACACCCTCTAGAATGACCCCAAGTGGACTTATGGCACCGTCCGGGCGCTTGACCCCTTCTGGGCGCAGGACCCCTTTGGGCAAGGCTGGTGAATCGACCTTACGTCAAGGAGTCCCACAGAAACCATACACCTTTATGGATGAGAAAGCCAGGTAAGACACAAAGCACTCGATTACATTACACACATACGTATCGCCATTACTGAGCTTGTCTCAGCTTGCCATCAAGCTGTCGAAGAATTCCACATCTGCTAACACAGTGGGTGTCTGTTGAAAAGGGGCCGTTTTGGTGTGATCAGAGAGTGTAAGGAGAATGCCACAGGAAAACTCTTCATGGCCAAGATTGTACCATATGAGCCGGAAAGCAAACAGGACGTGCTGAAAGAGTACGACATCCTCAAGGCACTGCATCATGAGAAGATCATGGCTCTGCATGAGGCTTACGTCACGCCTCGCTACTTGGTGCTCATCTCTGAATACTGTGCAGGCAAGGAGATGCTCTACAGTCTCGTTGACAGGTCTGTGCATTGATGTGTTTGTATTAATTCGGATTGCAATCTCTTATCGATCTATTCCTAGGCTACTTCAGTCTTCAAATATGGCTCATAATTATTTCTTCACTGTGCTGAAATCAGTGCTTATTTTTTCTTTGTTTTCCAGTAAATGTATTTAAAACATTTTGTTTGTGATGATCAGCAGATCATCATGGAGCTCAAAGTCTGCTCATCTTCCCCAGGTTTCGATACTCCGAGGACGACGTTGTCAATTATGTTGCGCAGATCTTACTTGGCCTGGATTATCTGCATGGCCGCCGTATCCTGCACTTGGATATTAAGCCTGACAACGTCATGGTCACCTACAATAACGTCATTAAAATAATAGACTTTGGTAGTGCACAAAACTTCAACCCGTTGTTCCTCAAGCCATACAGCCAGGGCCAGGGAATGCTGGAGTTTATGTGTGAGTAGCACTTTCACGCCTATAATATGCTTGTTGTTTTTATTGCAAAAAGAGTGTCAGCAATAAGCAATCCATTTGTTAAACAAATGCTGCTTGGTGGCAAAATTGATCCGTACAAAATTGGCTCCTAGGGGCCCCACAATTCTGAAAAGCACAGTGAATGCATTGCGCCATGACTTAATTTCAGGAATAATTAATGAAAAACCTGTCATAGTTCTGTATATATGACATGGCCTTTATGCAAACAAACAATGTGAACATAGCTGTACAATTAATCAATGAGCTATCTCAACAAAGGCATGTTTTTTTATTTTAGCGATTGCTGGGAGTATGTTTGCAGTTTAGTTTCGGCCTGGGCTGACTCGATTGCCATTTCGTCGGGGGCACGAAAGAGCAAGGGAAAAAAATCAGAAGACCTCTGGTTGCATTCTGTAACATTATAATCCTTTATACTGGTTTTTATATTTCTCTCCTTTTCTTGTAAAACAGACAGGAGCTAGCTGGTTAAGGTAGCAGCCAGATACCCTGTGCTACTGAATTTTTTTTTATATAAAGGTTTTGTCAAAACGTATTTCTGCTGCTCTGTGGGGGGGGGGTTCTGTATGCTGTATGTTCACATACCAACTACCCTCCCAAAATGCTCTTATCCTCTTGCTGTAAAAGCTCCTGAAATGGTGAAAGGGGATGTTGTGGGCCCCCCCGCAGACATCTGGAGCGTAGGTGTCCTGACGTACATCATGTGAGTGTCATTCTCTCATTCATATTTAATTAAAATGAAGAGATTTATCTCTTTATGCTGGAATTTAAATCGCATCAACCACTGTACACAGTTTAAGAGAGGAGTCCACCTCTTTTGATGAAAGTCTAAGCATGATATTTTAATGTGTGCTTAGGCTGAGTGGGAGACTGCCGTTCCAGGAGACCAACCCAGCAGATACTGAAGCCAAGATACAGGCAGCAAAATTTGACCTCTCCAAGCTCTACCAAAACGTATCCCAGAGTGCCTCATTGTTCCTTAAGAAGATCCTGTGTAGTTATCCATGGTGAATTCTGATTCATTAATATTGTGTATAACAGTCAGCTTCATCCTATCTCTTTTAAAAACGATACGTGATGACAATATTTGTTGCAGTGTGATAACTGTTTATTTCTGTGTTGTGTTCCAGGGCACGTCCAACTATTAAGGACTGCTTCAACAATTCCTGGCTACAGGATGCCTACCTGATGAGGCTGCGCCGACAGACACTCACCTTTACCACAACGCGACTTAAGGAGTTTCTGGTAGAACAGCAGCGGAGAAGGTCAGAGGTGGCCATCAAGCACAAGGTCCTTCTGCGCTCCTACCAGAGCACTCCTGGCACGCCCACCACACTCAGCATGCCCCCAGCGCCGGTCACCCAGTGAGTGGAGTCGGGAAACTGAGCATGGGGAGTGGCTGAAGAAGAGCATTCCAGGCTTGAGAGAGAGGTGGTACATTCCATCTCTTTGGGGTTGGGGACAAGAGTCTAACCACCCACAAGGCAAGGCTACGGTGGGACAACTGCATAGCTGCAGAGATCTAGCACTGGCCTGGAGCCAAGAATCAGCCGTTCTGATTTCACCAGAGACGAGGCAACATCAGAGTGGACTTCAATTGAAAATCCCGTGGACTGTCTCACAGAGCATGCTTGGTGGTTTCTTCTCAGCCCAGGAGCTGTTACCGTACTTCCAGTGCTCCCCTTGAACTTAAAGAGTTTTTTAAAGCTTCTTGATTAGTCTCTGGCAATAGGTTATGTCTGTTTGGCTGGGGACTACAGATCCATTGGGTTTAAGCAGACACACTGTATTTTCTACTGAAGCTCAACTGTCTAACACTCGGAGATTTAGTTTTAATATCAAAAAGTCATGTAAAAGTGTAATTTTGTGGTATTTCCCAAGAACAAGCTTGGAACTTGAGAATTTGTGGAGAAATGTGGTGTATATCTTTTACTTTTAGCTTTTGTGAACCCCTTTTATTACTGGTAGTTATTTTTGCAGAATAATTATCAGGATAAACCAGAAGTCGTGACTCAATCAGGTGATGCGGAGAAATGAGAAATCCATGAGTTTTTTTTCTTTTTGGACTTTTAATACGAGAATATTGACAAAACAGGATAAGTGACTGTTGAACAGCCAGGTCTCTCTACATTTATTTGCAGTTATGTGGCTAAGGGAATCACTGCACGATGTCATGTTACGATGCATGACACCATGAGAATACATTGTGTTTCCAGTGCACCACAATGCAAATGCCGTCAGTCCATAAAGTACTTTACAAATGTCTGGTTAGGTCTGCAAGCCCTGCACAAGGACAGACTGGGCACTTCCTGAGGTGAATCCCACTTTGGCACTGTGGAGCATGACTGCTGATGTGCAGTTACAGCTTTGCTATGTAGATCCCAGGACTGACATTTGAACTGTAGCCGATGTCACGTGTGGAAGTCCTACCTTTGTGACAGAATCCTCCTGAAATTTGTGTTGAAAATTATTTAAGGCCGCCTTTGCTTCTATCTTGTAGAGCTTAATAAAGAGCATCTTGAACAATGTCTGTTTGTCAAAATCCCATCATGACAGCACCCTGAATGCAATGAGCAGAACTTGTTCTGTAAAGGTAAATGATTATATTTAAAACCATGCAATGAAATTTTGCAAAAATGTTCCAAGGAAATTATATTCTGGCAAGATGTTTATGAAAAGTAGTCAACAAAGAGGGAAATAAAGCGATATATTCTACACAGGTGGTCATTTAAGAGCAATGGCAGCTATAATGTAGATATGAATATATCGTATATGATACTTTTGTAAATTTGTGGTGAGAAAATTGTGTGTTTGTTTGGTAGCCCCAATAAAGAAATGGATGCAACTCATTGTGGAGGTCCAAAGTATAGGGCAGAACTTTAATTGTGCTCGTCTCTAAGCCTTCTCCACCAGATATGCCCCATAGATATAATATTGTGTAATTTGACTATGTTTTTCAGCTGCAGGCATTGAAACATTCACAAGATTTGTTCAGAATACAAGTTAGAATTCACTTTGGAAAGTGCCAAGCTTTTATGTTACACAATAGTCTAGCCCATGTCTTTCCATGGCCACTCTACAATTAGTGTATGGAGAAAGTATTTTTAAAATTCAGCATCTGACAGATAACTTGTTTGTAACAAACCAACAGGTATGGGTTT
Organism: Stomatorhinus ivindoensis; assembly: GCA_019775895.2. Taxonomy (NCBI): domain Eukaryota; kingdom Metazoa; phylum Chordata; class Actinopteri; order Osteoglossiformes; family Mormyridae; genus Stomatorhinus; species Stomatorhinus ivindoensis. The sequence goes on from JABFEB020000035.1 coordinate 8,066,345, forward strand.
GTGTTTTTTTTTTGCAAATGATCTAATATAGCATGTATTGTAAGACTGGCATTATTCTGATAAAACAAAACACTAGTTTTTTTCTTAGCAAATTGTAGTTAAAGGATGATAAAGCAATGTCACATGTTGTAGAAACTGCTTGAAGTTTTTCTTTATTTCAGTTCTAGGAACCATGGTTAACAACAGAAAAAAATCCAGGTTTCTACATCTTTACCTGTCTTACAAATACAGTCATAATTAGAAGCAGCAAGATACCAAATTAAATTACATTTTAATTATTGAAGGAATAATTATTTTAATTTCAGTTCTTGAGGAAAACAATATGATACACATGAAAGGCAATGTGTAATAGAGCTTCATATGAAAAAAACATTCTCGTGGAACTGGAAATTAGTGATGGCACCTCATGTGTTAATAAAACGCTATAGGTTTCCAGAGAAATTTGTATTCAAGCATGAAACAGTTTGGTACTTTTTTTTTTATAAAGTGACACATAGACACCATATCCAGCAGGCACATGCTAACCAGTATGCAAAATTAAATTACATTCAGTCTGCACGAAATTTCATGGCATTCAATACAAATATTTTTTTTATCAAGACATTTCAGAATTTACTTGTATTACAAAAGTCAAGCCCCTACATCAGGGATAAGGAAGCTGACCCACGGAGGGCCGGTGTGGACGTGGGTTTCAGGGGTGACGTCTCTCCATCAGACAATAACAAAACAGTGATTCTCAGCTCCAGTCCTGGAGACCCTCACGTTTGCTGATTGACAGGTCATGACAAACACCTGCACTCATACTGACCCTCCATGTGACAGGGTCCCCACCCCTGCTCTACCTATATAGATTTTTTTTGTTCGATAAGGACATTTATTCCAAGGATGAATGTCTGCTGCTGAAGTCTGAACTGTGCAAGAAGAGCATTAAATAACAGAGTAGAATAACTGGTTCCTTGACACACTCCCAAATCGTTCTGTGCACTGTGTGCTGACACTGGTTCACAGGCAACCTTGGCTGCACTGGCCCACGCGTGGTGTTGCTAAAAGGCACTTCTCAAAGCCAAGGAAGGCCAGACGGCAGGAGGCACATTTCACAATGCAACGTGTCAGGAGAAACCCTTTTTACTGGAAAAAATAGATATCTGCCTCACAAGTGTCATACTTGGTCATTTTAGATCTCCAACCTGAATGATATTGTCCACTCTGGGATTGCCAGAGACAAATCTGTTTAGAACAGTATGTAGGTTATTTTTTTCTCTTGTGGTTTGTATTGCAATTTATTAATCTGATTCAACGACTGTGGAATCTTTTACAATTTTGTGAAATTACTAATTCTGGTGGGGCTCAAAAGCAAGACAACTGAGAAAACAAACGGTGCTAATAAATAACATTGTGGCTCAAGCTGCAGTCAGCACATTGTGGCCATGGATGCTGGTGCACATGTTTTCCTCCCGTACGGAGAGGTTTTTCAACACGAACAAACCTTCCTCAAATTGTATTTTTAGCGGCAGTAAAAGCAAATGCCCAATAACAAGCAGAAAAGAAATCTAACCTAAAGCAAAAATCTGTGATTCTCAAATCTCAAAAACATGCTAAATTGATGTCACCAGAAAACTAAATCTCAAAATAAAACTCATGCCACAATTAACTATGTCTGCAAACATATCTGCAAAGTTGGCAGTCTGCCATCTCTGATGCATAAAGATTCCAAATTGATTTCATTCTTTAGAATAAAAATTCTTATTAAAAAGGATGAATACGCGTTTCTGCTCATCGTTGTTCTGAAAGGTTTCCAATAAAAAATGTCTTCAGTTTTCACCACTTTCAATGAGTATTCTGCATTTATTTGTATGGTGCTTTTAATTTACATATGGTAGTTTTCATTTTTCGTAATATTAGATATTGCAAGTTACAAGTTGTAATGTTAGATATTCCAAATTACAAAATGTAAAAAATCATTGTACAATGTTCACTTCTAACACTGCGCAAGATACAGCACGAACTTTGCTTCGATAGTGTGCAGCAAGGAAACCTCGATGGACGAAAACGGCAAAGAACTTTCCAAGGCGATTTACGTAAATTATGTTGCAATGGAGGACTGAATGTCGAATAATAGCCATTCATATGTGTGCCCATTTATGCCTCCTTAATAAATTAATTGCTTATTTTCTTTAGTTCTTTTGTGTCCTTAGTTTTTACAGTGTACTGGTTTGTTAGGCGAGGAATACTAATTACCCCAGCAAGGTAATTAATTGCACAGAGCGCGAGAACTTTAGTGACTCTCCCTAACCTGCTTTCTCTTTTGGACTGTTTCAAGGCTCCCCTGGCTTCTTGGCAGGCAGAAAAATAGTTTTGAACGAACTTTACCCAAACTTTAATCAGAAGTTGCCGCAACGATTAAAAAGCACGAAACTTACGTTCGAAGAAACCCTCGTTTGAACTCACTAACAAACGTCGATTAATATTCCTTAATTAATGCGAAATCATTGCATTCCTACAACCGAAAGTATGAGCTCAGAACGATCATAGAGATGTATTTTAAAACTTGTTTGCATCCAGGATTTTACTAATTTAAATGGGCGACGCGTTACGTGCAAACGATTGTCTTGGCTAACGTAATGTAGAATTTATATAGTATGAATGTTAAGGGACGACATGGCTGACGTCTCAAAATACAGCAGTAATGGGATCTGTTCATAATTCGTATAGCAGAAACGCCGCCATAAATAGCCGGTGGAGTGGGCCCCACCGTCACCAAAGGCTGATCTCTTAAAGAAAGCTTAGACTCGATTGTCTAAAACATGCGTTTTATTTTGTGACAACAATACCAGTTTATCAATCATGTAACGTTTCAGCCTGACTGGATTTTTTATATTGACGTTTAGAATTAAAATAATTTTACACGAAATATATAGGCCTAAATGGCTTATTGAAATTTACGTGAAAATAAAATTTTATATTAAAATACTCAGTTCCTTCTTGGTAAAAAGATATAATAATTTACTTCAACTAGTAGACCTTTAGGACTACAGCGAACACCTTGTAAGGTCTGCATCCCAGCGATGTATGGACAGGACACAGATATTCCTTGGTGCATCTTAGGATGAAAGGTGGCTCTGAATTGCCGCATTGTGCCTGGCCTCCTGTCGTCGGCGTACTCTGCATGCTTCTTCGGCATTTATTCATTATTCTCACCAGATCGACGCAGTTCGTAGGCATTTCAAGACAGCCGGGGTGTAAAAAGCGAGACTCCGCAACACCACGTTCGGATTAGAGGAGCGGGAAAGAGGGCTATTTATAGAGCAGGCAACTATAATACTTGTTTAAAATACTTTAAGTTGTTTAAAGTGTTTTATATTAATGCAGACAAGTCTGTGTCAAGGAAAATTGCATTTATTAAAAATATTAAACTTTAAAGTCAGGTTTCGATTTTAAATTGAAATGTGACGATAATGTAATCCATTTTCAATAACTTTGTGTGTTCTTTGTTATTATTTTATGATATTTTAAAATGATTAAAATATTTGTAGCATGCGTTTCTGTAATTATATTTCAGAGTATTTGTTCATAGGCGGAAGCCTGAAATATACGAAACATTACCACTTTAAGAGGGAGGGGAAGCCTTGAAACGGTCAAGTTCCATGTTTGTATCTTGAATTTGAGAGCAGAGCTGAACTCCATGTTGTAACAAACTTATCCACTAGAAACTCCTCTTTTCATTTTTTATTTTCAATATTTCTACATTTGCATAATTTTAAGCGTAGTGGTTTTATATGTACATTTCCGCATACATAATGCTTTTAATCAACTGATGTGAATGTTAATCAGTTCGCAAATAATATCATTTTTAATCGTAAACACCTAAGTATCAATATCATCATAACGAGAGAGAGAAAAAAAAACTTTACGCTGCACTTATACGGATTTTTGGAGCTAATGGACCACACGTCCTCATCAGTAATCACGCAAGTTAGCAGAGATGAGGAGGTGAACACTCCATTGCGAGAAAAGGGTAAGTTTTTAAAAGTTTGTGCCGCACATGCTTTACAGCCCGTGAAGGATTCCCTGGGCGCTGTTTTTGAAAGTCGTCTTGCCTTTTGCGGCAGGAAGAAAACGTTCGCCTTCAAGTTAAACATTCCAATATGTCGATATGTATTTCTCCATGAGCTTTTTAAAAACGACACAAGGTGATATTGTTGGTACTAATGCGGGGAAAAGTCCTTTGACAGTTCATGACATTTGCGACCAACCATTGAGATCCGGTATTATTGCCGCCTTTGTGTAAAGACCTTTGCGAAGACACGTAGAAATGTACAAAATATTCACTTTTCATACTTTTCAGCGAATATCTATTCTAAATTTAGGATTAAAACTTTACATCGTCTTTGCCCTGTTTAGGGGGCGGGACCTGCACTGTTCATCCATGCCCTGTCGCCTTCTTAAAGTTAATATTGGATTCAGTGTATTATAATGGAGTCATTGTTCTGTTAAATTAAAAAGCGTGTCTGAATATGCTGTTTGAAGTGCAAGTAATACGTAGACGATTAATAGCTAAACGCTGTGGAGCGTCAGCTATTGTTACGCAAGCGAGTAGCGAATAAACAGCAGCTAGTGGTCAAACTCCCCGCAGCTGTGAAAATAAGATGCCAGCGGCTTATATGCCCTGCATGTATAACCCCAGCTTTCATTTCTGTTTATGTGCATCAAGTGAAACCGCCATACGAGTAAAACAAAAACATTCCAAGTTAATGCGACTGTGTTTGATATTCTCATTGGGATCATACATTATATAACCGCGTAGCACTGATCTAACTTTTCTGTCAGTTTATCACCCATGGCAGGTTATTATTTTTATTTAAATGTAACACACTTAAAATACAAATCCACAAGATTCCTCCTTAATCACAATAATAGCTTACAAATAGTCTTGCAACACACTCATTCTTGAACTTAAACCAATATAACGAAATTTGGCTTTGAATTTAAGTTAGTATGTATTTTTTTTCTCTGTTGTTTTTGTAGTGATAGTTTTCACTGTTGAAACGGATAAAAAGTAATCAGCTGGTTATTAGTATAAGCCCTATTAAGTTTGCTTTCTCTAGTCACTTGATAGTACTGTGCTCAAATTCAGAATGGTATGGTATCCAAGTGCGTACCCAGATGTAGAGTTTGCATGCTTTTCCTGTTTTTTTCACCAAGTAGTTTCGAGCCTCCTTGTGCCCTGAACGTACAGATCACACTGACGGCTTTTAGGCAATGTGGGAGCATCTCAGAATGGGCAGTCTCATACACGATGCAGCTTTGGTTGCACCACGTGCTTTCCAACATATGCATGCTTCACCAATAAATTAAAGAAGTAAATTATTGGAGGAGTAAGGTGCAAATTTCAATTCACATCATGTAACATCATATTGTAGGAGTGGTGGTTTTCGATTTGCTCGTCGCTGACATTATAATCTCCTGCTTGATTTTCAGTAACCATCGTTTCACAAAAGTTTCCCAAAAGCTGCTAATAAAAGATTCCGGGAAGTGTACCCCATTCTGAGAGCCCTCAGGCATGCTTAGTTTGGTTTGTTGTATTCACAGTAGGTTCTGAAACTCAAACTCAAGGCATTTGTAATAATCAGAACCCTTCTGCCTTATAGTAGTTGAGCACGACTTATGGATTACTCTGTATTTTTCTTTACCTGGGACTGTAGTCTGTTTTTTTAAAAAGCTTTCTCTGACTTGTTTAGTATATGATTGCCCTCCATATTACATTTCTGTGAAAATCAGAGTCCATGATTTCCATCTTAGTATGTAATGTGTGCCGCCTTTGTTGCTGATTCTGGTTTGTTTTTGAATATGCTGTGCAAGTCTGGAGTGATTACATTTTTTGTGCACTTTGGAAGTCATCCCAAATGAACATTCTGTAGAATGAACTATGTCTAGACGTTTAGACCTGACTATTGAGGGCATTCTCAGATTGACATTCTAAGTGCCTTAAACATTTCTGTAGGCCTATGTGTTTTGTTGCTCTGTTTTACTTTGCTCACAGTTGTCAAAAGTTGTCAATACTTTTATCAAGTAATGCCTGTTAGTCTGTTTTGTGCCTTGTTAGGTAAACGTCACATAATTTTAACTTTTCTTATTCAATTTGTGTATCTGGTCAACAAATAAGTCTCAGAATAATATTCGTATTTGCTACTTAACATTTGGTTTTTGTACCATACAGCATAAACATGACAGATATAGACGCTCCTATACTTATGAATGAGTTACATTCCAAATGGTCGTTCGTAACTTGTTATTCAACATCATTTTAAGGGTATATGCAAGTACGTAGAAATAGGATGCTGGGAGTACACACGCAACGCTGCTGCGTGGCGGGTGTAGCGGCCAGAAGTCGTAGTAGGAGGTTTTGACACGCAGAAAAGAAAATTAATGTTGTGGACAGGAAATGGGAGCCCAAGGAACACAATTTGGACTCACAGTCCTCTTTGTTCGTATGTCTGAAAGTTCGTAAGTAGAGGAGCGTCTGTATCTGATTTCAAAAAGGTGTTGCTCTGATATATTTTTTTTATGAACAGGTTCATTTTAATGCACAATTCCACATTTGCATGTTGTGGTGGAAGTATTTTTAAGAGCAATTGGACGACTACATCATGCCCTTGTCATTTTTTATTAGTTGTGGTCCTCCATGCATCTCCAACAGCTCTAGCACTGAAGTGTCATTTGAAATGGCTGCTACGGTTGTGTCTTGTTGCTTCACTTTTTGTCTGGCATGACAGTGGCATGTCGTCTCATAATCAGAGCCTTTTCTATGAGCAACATTATAATGATCTTGTGAACCTGATGAGAGTGCCAGTTGTGTTCCTCTGTTGACTTCAGATCAGCAGTCACTGCCTGTCCCCATAAGGAAATCTTACCTGGATTCTAGCTTTCCTCTCCCGTCATCAAATTCCAGCCACCGCCCCCTAAATGACCGAAGTTATGCTTTAGTTCTCATTGACAACACCTCCAGGTTGTGTTATGTAATATCAGTATGTAATCTCATCTTGTGTGGAATTCCCTCAGAGAAAGGTGAGAACAGCATTGCCGGGGCTGGCTGCTTGTTTTGTGTCAGCCATTTGATCTTTTCTTATTAAAAATATGATTTTCTTAGATCAAAAAATGGCTGCACTGGTGTTTTATTAACCAAATTAAATGTTTAGCCTCCTGTGAAGTTGAGGCCTGTAATGTTATAATATGAGATTAAACGTGAATGTCTATTTCAATAATCTCTTTTAAATAGATTCTGAAGTCGATTAGTGTGTACTATTAAGCTTTTCAGTGCTTCATTTGCATACTAAAGTGGCTCTCAGCACTCATTTTAGATTGGTGTGAAGCAGTTTTCATTGTAATTGACTTTGCAGTGTTTTGGTTTTTTTTTTTTTTTCGGAATATCACCCATGGCAGCAAGTTGATTTTGGCCTCACTACTAGAATTTGAAAAAAGCTTGGGCTTGTAGATCTGGTATAAAATTGCAGCATTTTAGACATTCTTAATGCCTGAACATTAACTTCATGTGTGAACATCAACAGGGCCAGACTGTGCATCATATCCAGAAATGGGTGAAGATGGGGCAGTTTTTTAGAAGTACGTGTTTTAATCCTAAACCATTGTTAGCATGTCAGTGCATTTTAACCCTAGACCTGGCAGTTTACTGCATGCAGATGTTCTATCAACCTCACTGCTGATGGAGAAGGATAAATTGTCTCAGTTAACATAATAATTAAGCCTGGTTGAGCCTAGTTTTTGGATTGATTGGTAACCTGCATATGTCATTCTCTGATTTCCCCAGGGTTAACAACCACTACTTTGAATGTGTGTACAGTGATCCCTCGCTACTTCGCGGTTCACTTATC
>JABFEB020000035.1:8083227-8154308 GCA_019775895.2 Stomatorhinus ivindoensis
ATTGGGTGAGCCTGTGGATCTTCTACTCCAAGAGCGCATAGCTTATAGTTATCTATACACTCACATTATTGGGTGAGTCTGTGGATCTTCTCTTAAGAACTTATTGCATTGCAGTCACTCTGTGACTGTGTGATATTTTAGTTCTGCTTTGAAGTATTTATGATACATGAATAGTTTTTCGTGATACTTATTCATATTACAAAACAGTTGGTTCGTGTGGTATGTAACTGAATTGCTAAGAAACCAGTGTTCTGATCTGTGCTCCTCCAGGTTTGCATGTGCTGCAGTTACTAAGCATCTGAATTATTGTTAGCTGATTTTCTGCAAGAAGTTTATGTGAAGTGTTATTTGTATTTAAGGAGTTCACGATTCAATATCTAGATTCCATTTGCCTTTATTTAGTGCTTACATTCTGAATTGCAGTATGCCAGTGTACGAGTGCTTAATAAACTTGTGCTGTTATGCCAGTTTGTTTGCTTTGGTTTCCTGAATTTCCTGGCAGTCCCAAGCAAGCGTTTCTCTTAAGTTTAGCTGTATCATCACCAAAGGTGCTTCGAGTGTCTTGTTTCCCCATAGAGGTGCGAAACAAGGTCCCACGATGCAGCAGCAGCTCAAGTATCAAACCATCAAGTTAGACAAGAAGAGACTAGCAGTATCTCTTATGGTGCAGCTGGAGTCACTCCGATGAGGCAGCAGCTAACTCCCCTACAGCCAGGTGATTTAGCCTTAATATGCTGGACGTCCTCCATAGAGAGAGTTGCAATTTGAACCGTGTGGAAATCTTAAGCGTGAGCAACTGAATCAGAGTCCGGCGGCCCGTTTGGTCAAGCTACCGCACATGAAAAATCCACCCTTTCCTGAACAGTTCCCCTCCACGAGTGCATTACTGCCGCAATTTCAGTAACAAACTGGACACTGGCCGATCACTGTAAGTCTGACCAATGAATGAGCTGCTGTCACACTGTTCAGAGCATCAAACCGTGTTAAAAATGCACAAAAAACTGAATAGATCACAGTTGTGTGAAAATCCCTCTAACTGATCCAGGACTGGAAGAATATATATATGGAACGTATTTTCGCATTGAGTTTATGTACAAATTTAGTACTGGTCAACATTACAGGCATCCTTGCTTTTTGGGAAATGATAAGAACAGTTGTTCTTAGAAATATAGTGGGCAGTGAAATGGCTTTGGGCTATATTACAGTAATTTCTGTGATATGGCAAAGGATCAAACAATAAAACAGGAAATTGCTGTGCTAAAATGTTGCCATGGCAATTATGAGTGTCCTTTAGACAAATCAAATTAGTTTGATTAAAAGAAATAAATTCTCAGTTGCAGTGAAATTAGATTTACCTGTGATAGACTGCCAATACTTACATGACATAAATTAACTAGCGATGAATATTGAAAGCAGGTGATTCTGATTTAGTTCCTTTTTGAAAACTGTCCGATACCATGAGAAAAGCTATAATCACCAAACAAAATTACAAAGGGTACAAGGCCATTTTCAGAGACCCTGGCATCCTTGCTTCCACATTTCTCAGTGTAATTAAGAACTTTGCTCATGGAATTGTCTAGAGCCTCCAAAGACGTAGTGCGAAAATTGCCTAAATAAGTCTTTGAAGCTTGGTGTGAACTTTAACAAAAAAAAACCATCGTGTAACATCCAAAGAACTTAAACCTAACCTTGAGCGACCTGCAGTGATCTGGTATGATGGTTTCAGCCTCTGCCATATCCCCACACATATATGAGGAGGATCTTATTGGCAGCAGCCTAAGAGGACCCCACTGTTGAAAGACAATCGGAGAAAGACACGACAGTCCGACCTAGGAAAACCTGGGAAAATGTTCTGCGGACTCATTAAACCAACATAGAGCCTTTTGGCACTGTTGATTTGTTTACAGGCAATGAAATGAAGCTCATACGGAAAACAATACTTCACCTACATTATGGTAGAGGTTCCATAACATTGTTCGGCTGCTTTACTTCCTTTTGTACTGGAGGCCTTTAACATATTAAGAGAATCGTGAAATCAGAGGATTCAGGGTGAAACACACAATTCCAAAAGCACAGCACAATCGTTAATCGGGAAACATTGGACTTTGTTAAACTGACCAGCAATGAGTCCTGATCTAAATCCGATGAAAACCTTTGGAAGGACCTGAAATCTGCTAATGGCAAACGGAATGCAAACATTCGGGACTTGGAACACTTTGCAAATAAGTAGTGGGGGGGGGGGGGGAATACCAACAAGGAGGTGCTCTTAAGAAGCTTATAGATAGCTATAAGAAATGTTTGGAGGCTGTCATCATCATTGTAAGGTGTTGTGCAAGTCTTAGACAAAGATGCTTTTAATGCATATGTCTGGTCATTTTATCTATTAAGTGAAAAAGCCTTTAAATTTGGACATCTTGTTAAAATATTCTGACGACCAAAAGCTGATGAATTTCCAGTTGTTTTATGAAGGTATGATATACCCAGAATGCAATGTGACAGTAATATTATCCCATCCTGTAGGTGGCTGTATTCTGCCCTTGGCTGTGTGCGGTGTCTGTTTCCTTCTTGGTTTCCTCTTGTATGCCAGATACATGTATAGGTGAATTGTGTCTCTAAATTGCCCTTAGTGTGGGATGGTATGTAAGTGTATGTCCTGCACGACACCAGCGGCCTCTTCCGAGGCCCTGTTCCTGGGCACTCCGTGGCCTTGTTCTGGATAAGCGATTATGGATGATGGATGTATACATTTTATCACCAGCAAAACTGATTACGCCTTTATCAACGTAACCATGTTTTCTTTTTTTGTTTGTTTTGAAATCTTGTGTAACATTCTTGATAAGCTGTAGCTATCTGTATATTTTGTTTGAATTCTGAAACATATCTGAGGAGTTGTTTTCTGTCTCTCCCATCCCTCCATTTTTAAGCCATTTTACCCAGATTGATTGCATAAATGTTTTTGAATTACACCAATTCTTTTCATGATAGTTTTGTTCAGTTTAATATTATATACACTGTTTTTTGACCCCATGTGTTAAAATGAAGGCTTCTTATTTGCAGGTGTTCCAGCACATGTGACCTCCAGTACCAAGAAACCTCGGAGCCGGGGCATTTTCCATAGTTTGTTTTGCTGTCTCTGTACTGACGATGCAGACCAGCTCCCTGTCAATAACAATGCCCCCGTCCTAGTGGAGGAGAACGGAACAGTCTCAAAGGTAACCTGTTTCTTGCACCTTCTAGATGTGTAGTAGATTATTATTTGAATAGTACGGCACGGTTGGCAGAAACACCAGTTTCTATTCTCCATTTTTGAGATTCTACCTTTCAAGATAAACAAGAAAACTTCAAGAATTGACTTGTTGTGTTTCTTCAGCATGGGATCTGGTTATTAACTTGTATTGCCACAGGATAATTCACAGTGGAATGTGTTGTTAAAACTCTTTATAATGATTAGATATTTAGGGAACGGATTATCTGCTGTGTACCTGAAAGAAGTGACACTCTGAAGGGTCAGTGTGGGTGTGACTGTCCTGTCATGGCAGCATGTTCACTTTTAGCACTAGTGGACTGGACCACTTCTGAATCCTGTGCTCTGTTCTCCCAGAACCCTCCCAGCTCTCAGGAACTGACAGGTCCTCTATTGTAGGCCCTGGAAAACACGTTAAAGCCCTTTGAATTCTTTTGCCCTCTGAACCTTGGGAGTCTTAATTACACAATTGCACATTGTTCAGAATACTAACTTGCATCCGGCTATTACCCTGAATGTTTGAATTTGAATGCTGCATGGCTTATAACCATCATGAACTTCTGGAACAAAAAGAGTTTTTAATATTTCAGTCAGTTACAGTACTATGCTATTTGCAGGCTGCTTGAGCATTTTCGTCTGTTTGGACACCAAGAATATTGTAAGGTCTTCGAACACCTTGAACTCGTGGAGCACTTTGTGTTCTTTCAGGAACATCAGTTCTGTGAACTCGCGTTGAAATTTGCGCCAGCGTCTGAACACAGCATTGACTGTGACATACTATCTGAACACAGCATTGACTGTGATGTACTCTCTGTACACAGAATTGACTGTGACACACTTTGTGGAACATTTTTTTTGAAAATTACCACACACTACGTCTTCTAAACAGAGGTTGCCTGGGAACGCAGCAGTGCATTCAGAAATGCTGAGACTGTGGATGAGCACTATGTCAGAAGACTGGAAGTCTTTTAAACAAACTAAGCCTACTCAATGTTGTACTGAACACCAGACGTATCATTGTGACCTTGAAAGACTTTTCAAGGTTTTTCTGATTCGCCACTATGTGTTATGACCCTTGTATTATCACAGCAACAAGAACAAAGCGGAATAATCCCCATGAACAGTGTGATTCTATAAAACAATATAAGCTGTCAGAAAAAAGCTTGTACAGTGCACAGTGCTCAGTTCTGTACTGCAACTGCAAAAAATGATAAATTCTCTGTTCCCATCAGAAGGGAATAAAAATTGATCAGTCAGACTATTTTGAAAAAATAATTTTCTCACTTATTCTGTCATCCCGGTGTCACAAAAAATGCATGTTTCTTCAACTCCTGGAGCTTTCTGTTAAAGGGAGCAGGCCCATTCATTTCAAAAAGCACTGGAATTCTAGTCCACAGTTTGCAGTCACATGCTCTGCCCTGCTTCTAGTCTGCCCCCCTGTGGGCATAAATTTCGCACACATACATCTCACAGATTTATTTATTTATTTTATCCACAGTTTTATATAACAAACCTCAAACTCCGTTAAAATACATTGAACATTAATACAGCTTTCATGTTAGGATTTGAACGCTTTATATTCCATTCCTTAAAACCATTTGAAAAGAGAAAAATCCAGGCTGTTAGCTATCTGTTGCTCTTATGTTGCATTTTCAGGCCCTTTCATTATCATATTAGGTTTATACTTTAATAGTAATGTGTAGTTCTGTAGTTGTTGCATAGCTCCTGCTATAGGAACTACTATAAGCTGCTATAGCTTGTATGCCCAAGTTAGCTGTACTTATGCCTAGTTAACTCCTTGACGGAACGATTGTTAGCAGTGTGCTATTTGCTTGCTTGTATGTAGCCTTCAACAAAAGCATCTTCTAAATATGTAAATATTATTTTATTTTTGTTTGTTTTTTTGCCTTGTTTCTGAAATGTCTTATACTTTTAATTTTGTAGGTCCCAGCAAAACCATTGCTGCCTCAGATAAAGTCTAAAGATGTGGGGAAAATCTGTGTGGTCATTGACCTGGATGAAACACTAGTGCACAGTTCATTCAAGGTAAAAGCATGGAGAAAAGTCTGCAAAGTGAAAACCTACTAAGCAAAGTACAGTTGTACCTAAGTACTCGAGCTCATTAGAATTCTAATTTTTTAAATGTGAAACTAACCAGTTAAAAAAAATGACCTAGAACTCGATCTGAATCTCAGAAGTCTAACCGTGAAAGCAGTCAGAAAGAAATGAGTCACGCGGCAACAAAGGGTAACGCTTCAGTCTCAGCCTTGCATTCACTGTAATAGCATCGTTTGTTGGTGATAGTGCTTTTTTTATTGAGAATATCAGGTAGTACACTGTACTTTATATCATTTTCGTTGCCATTTCTCACCAGAAACTTACATCATAGTTGTACAAATGTTACTGCCTAAAAGTAAAATTTGATAATGGATATATGTGCGATTTACAAACAAATTAACGAATACTGAGTAATAATAATCAATGGACCGTATGGAATAGTCTAGTGTTGGCGCATGGCTTAGGGTAGTGTTGGGGTACACTCTTTATCGTTTTGTAAGCCATTAAGTCAAAAATGTTACGCACTGAATTTATCTTACTTTACAAATTACTATTTTGATAAATGCGCTTAGATGTGTTTAGTACAGTATATGCTCTTCTTGTTTTATTCGGTTCGGTTCATATTTAGGTGTAAATTTTTGGGGCTGGGAACCAATTAATTGGTTTTCCATTATTTCTTATGGGGAAAATTCAATCAGAACTCAAATTTTTTAGGATTCAAGTTCTGAATGGATTAAGTTTGAGTTTTGAGGTACCACTGTACATCATTAATATTTGAAATCGACATTTTGATTTGATATAGATCCAAGTAAATCTTTCAGGTGTTGGCAAGTGTTGATTTTGTAATAGTTGATGTTATTATGCAAGATATAGTTGATGTTGGAGGTACACTGCATATTTTTTCCTTCCAAAGAGAAATTTGAGTTTTTATAATTTGATAACGGATATATGTGAATGCAAATATTATTATAATTCATCTGCTATAATGATGTATCTTATGTAATTAGCCAAGAGAAAATGTTTCATTTTTTTTTTTTTTTTGCCCCATTCAGCCAGTGAACAATGCTGATTTTATCATTCCAGTGGAAATTGATGGAACTGTTCATCAGGTAAGGGCCATGTTCAGGATGGGTAGCAGTTTAAAAGGAAACCTTTTAAAAATCTTGGTGGTGGGATTTCACTATGGTAACACTTGTTCTTCCTTTCATGAAAGAGCCCGATTTTCTCACCTTTTCTCCTCTGCTCTTAAGTCTCACAATAAAGCCTGCTGGTCTGAACTATGACACGTTTACAGACCTAACAAAACAAAGCTTGGAGCTGTGATGAAGATTGGAGACCACCATTCCTGGCTTGGGCCTGTTTCAAGTAATCCAGGATAGGCTTGTTTAACCTGGGAAAGCCTATTCAGGATGACTTGGTTCAGGATTAAGGCCAATAGCTACAGATTCTGTGGAGGAATGACATGTTTGAAAGTTTAGGTGTTAATCCCCATATATTAGTATCTGTTTTATCTAGCAATATACCCGAACTAGGAAAGTATCCAGAGTGACTTGTGATGGGCAGATCTTGGTTTTTAGGTGCATTATATTCTATTAGGATTTACATATTTAGGATTAAGATTGATAAATTATCTGCAATTGATTGAAACGCTCAAATCCGTGGTTTGATGGAGATACCAGATGAATTTGTGAGAATGGTCTGGTAGATGGCAGTGTAGAAGAACGGAAGTACTGAAGGGCAGGAGTCATGGTCGCAAACCAGGAAACGCCTCATCTGGAGAGGATTAAAATTGAGAATCAGTACCTTTTACTGGATAGATTGGCTTATTACACTTTCGTTCAAAGTGACATGTAAATGAAAGAGACAGTATAAGCATACAGCTTTCAAGCAACATAGGTACCAGTGCTGTCAGGCCACACCTCCAATGAGTGACCAGTAATAAGTGCAAAATTTCAGAAGTTATATCTTATTACTTCCATCTGAAAACCAAGTTAGCGATATATTGTATGTTCACATCTTTTCCTCTAATCTAGGTGTATGTGTTGAAGCGACCCCACGTGGATGAGTTTCTTAAACGAATGGGAGAATTGTTTGAATGTGTGCTGTTCACTGCAAGTCTAGCTAAGGTAAGTACCTTCAGGTCTTGCCAGTTCCTTTCTACCTTTCTTGTTAAATAACACAATTGGTATTATCTAGTGAAAAGTATACAGTAAAGCCGATATATACTTTTCTGTCCCAACGTCCAACTCTGCGATTCAATCCCGTGGCATGCCGGCTCTCTGCTTCTCTGACGGTGCGGCAGTATGCAGATCCAGTGTCCGATCTGTTGGATAAATGGGGAGCCTTTCGGTGCCGGCTCTTCCGGGAGTCGTGTGTCTTTCACCGTGGAAACTACGTCAAGGATCTCAGCCGCTTAGGCAGGGACCTCAACAAAGTCATCATTGTGGACAACTCTCCAGCCTCCTACATCTTCCACCCAGACAATGCTGTGCGTGCTACCCGTGTTATTTTATCACCGCTCCACCCTAATTCTGTGTTATTCATATTGCTGTTTATGTAAGAGATAAACCGTGACAAGGTGTGCAGATATACGAAAATAACCGTTGACAACTTGGTGTGATGTGGCCCAACGCAAAATGGAGTTGATTAATTTTGTATAATTGCACTCCTTGAAGCAGTTTATCCCACTTATACCATGGCTAACAAAAATTAATAGTAGAATAAACAAGTCATGATTAATTTTTTTAGAAGAAAATTCTTTCAGCTGGCATTTAGTTATGTTCCAAGGTACTCTGAAAATATAGTCCCTGTATGGGAAGAATGATTAAATAAGGTCAGGCTAGTGGAACCAGCAAGTTTAAGTTACCATGGAAACATTGAGAACCAAGGAATATTACGCTAAGAATGATTGCTTTTTTTTTTTTATTAGAAAAAGTTACACAGGTTTTTAGACCAACATATTTGAAACATTAAAGCGCATTAATATAGAATTGTTATTAAGCCCTAAGAATAACCTGCACAGTTACACAAAAATAATCAACACCCTCCTGACATCTCTGGACCAATAAGAAAACACCATTGTATAAAGCCATTGTATAAATTTTTCAGCTTGTACATTAGAAACTACATTAAAGCCTGGTGCTATATATTGTATCATAACAGTTTAATGTGCTTCTCTTTGCTCCCTTCCTCCTCTCTTCTGCTTAGGTACCTGTAGCGTCCTGGTTTGATGACATGTCCGACACAGAGCTGCTTGATCTAATCCCGTTCTTCGAGAGACTGAGTAAAGTGGACGACGTGTACACAGTTCTTAAGCAGCAGAGGACTATAAGCTAATAGAATCAGAAAGGGGTTGTCAACCACAGGGGCCACGGGAGCTAGCCTGTATGCCGCCTCCTTCTTGGACTGGCTGCTGGCCTTCTCATCAAAATCTACCCAGAATTCCAATCATGGGAAGCTTGGCAGAATGAAGCAAACTGGCCTGTTTGGAAGGGCAATAGAGTGTTTGAAGAATCTCTGTATTACAAAAATGTATATACTGCTCTTAACACTTGAATATGTGTTATTCCTTTTTCTACTTTTTTTCCTTTAAAGGCAAGTTTGAGGGAAGGGTCTGTTTTGCAGACATGGTTAATCCTTAGGAAACAGACATAAAAGACCTTAATCTGTTCTCGGTAATAAGACCATTCATTCTGTTTTTCCTTGGGCTTATGTCACGGATTGAATTACATTCATTCCTTTGTTCTTCTGACCTTACCTCAAATGTCCAAGTTGGTTTTTGAACAAAATCAAAAATGGCAATCATGAAAAGTATCCTGACTGCGTTGTTCCTTTCACGCCCGTGTGATATGGTATGGAATGAATTCAGTACTAGTGTTCAAAATCTTGTTTTAGCACAGTTAACTTTCCAAGTAACTTGTCATGATATATGACAAGCACTATAGCATGCTTTGAGTATTTTTGACTACTTTAGCGTTTTAGTCTTAAGTACAGTAATTCTGCAATCATGGAAACATTATTGTATCAAATGTCATGCATCAGAAGTGGTAGCATATTTTTCAAAATGCGTTTTTAGTTTCCAGTCACTAAATTGCAAAACTTAATTCCAAATTTTGTCCCTTGGTTGACTTTGAAAACTCAGCATGTAGTTCGGTGTTATTTTATTTTATTTTATTTTTATTTTATTTTAAGATGCAGAGTGCTGGAGACGGGATCCTTTTAAAAATAGCAAAACAAAGTGCCTTCATCTTGCAGTCTTTGCCTTTAGCCTGATGTAACCTCCCTCCCAAGCCTGATAAGGTGCTTCAGCTTCAGGTTCTTCACCAGAAGTGCCAACATGATTGTGGTGAACTATTTTTATAGTAAGGTCAGGATAAGCACTGAACAGGTGCATTTGGTCACCATGGCTACTTTTTATTTTCATTAGAACAAACATTTCAAAAACTGTGCCTTTGTTTTCCATGTCTTATACTGTGCAGAGAGGAAAATATGTAAAGTATAATTGGTTTGAGAGTTTCTGTATACGGATGACAAAAACACATGGTTTTTCTACAAGCACAATATCCCTCCTGTTTTGTAGTACTACTCATTTTTCAGTTGCAGTCCATATGTAATGGACTGGAGATAATCAAGTATAAATATATATGTTTGCCATTTTTATTAATCTTTCCAAGCCAGCTATTTCACATATAATACAGGTTGGACAAGTAAATCGGTACATTCTAATCAATATTTGAGAAACCCATTTTCAGCTTTTGGGTATGGTTTTACGGCTGCTTTAAAACAATAGACATCCAAGTTTTTTTCCCTTTATTTTTTGTTTAGAGTGAGTATATAACACAAATTCAGCAGTGTAATTAACTGCACTGCCAGCAGGTGTAACAGGATATTTATGGATCATAATTCTAACAAAATGCTTGGTGGATGACATTATGCTGTTCTGACTTTTCATTCAACCCTGAATATCGGTTTTTAACTGATCTGTAAACTCTACTTTCTCATCAATTTTTGGCCTTTTTTGAGTAGGGTTTGCTGATCTTGAGTGGGAATGAATATGTTTTCTTTTGGAAGAGCCCATACTGTTATACCCAAGTTTCGTAGTTCCTTCTCCACACCAGATGTCAATGACTTTATGGTTACATGTGTGATGGACCTTAAAATAGTGTAAAATTACACATTTAAATAAGGTTACCCTGCTGTTTTGACCATATGTTTTGAGGTTTTATCAGAACATGGTATAGGAAATTATATAAAAATTAAATGATTGCACATGTCTTTCCTAAGAGATATTCCAGCAGTAAATTCCACAATAAACTCATCAGTATTACAAAACATGACTTCTACTGTGTAAATAGCAGCACTGATGGTATGTCAGTAAAGTAACGCCACTTGCCTTCACGCTCCATGTGTCTTTTTCACACAACGCAGTAAGCTAATGAAAAGTGTAATTTGTAATGCAGTGCGTGTAGCCATAATTCTTAACATTCAGTTTGGTTCCAGTGAAATGCCTTTTGTAAATCCACTTTATAAGACAATGTTAGCATCTTGTGCTGTTTCCATTCCCTCTTATACTCATTAACCAAAAGACAGGCAAAATTGTACTCACTCTAGTTATGCAGCCGTTTGCCTTTTACTGTATTTTTCCTGTATTTATGTACAAACCAGCGTATATTCAGTTGTATATGTTTGGTCATTGCACAGTAATAAATTGGCATTAATATATGATATACTTGTGATCTGGGAACACTGAGATTGTAACCTAGTTTTGAAAGTCTTTGTTATAATTAATTGTACTTTACTGTACAAAATATGGATTATAAATGATTAAATTAATTACCTTTGTCTGAGAGCTTTTGTAGTCTGTTAGTTTAAGGGTTTTTATTTTTGAATAGTTTTACAATTCACAAAGAACAGCCTGCTTAATGCATGTTTTATTCAAAGAGGACATATTGATTTTTTTTTTTAAACAACAATCCCGCAGAGTCTTATAGATGAATTCAAAAAAGATGATGTGTGTGTACAGAGCGACATTGGGAAGTTAAAGCAAAGTATATGCATTATGGAAAAAAACATTGCAAAAATATTCTGGAAATACTGAATGTAACTTATACTTAATGATGAAACATTCATTGTATATTTAGGTAAAATTATGAAGCAGATTTTGCTTTTTTATTTTACTGTCATTGCAGTCTTACTAACAACTTACGGTATAGGAAATGACTTTCATATGTTATTGTTTCTTTTACATTATTGTCCTCATCGACATGGTGGCAGTTTTCCTACAATTAAGTACTTTAATCAACATTTATATAAATTCTTGAATGGCATTTATTTAATCAAGTCCTTTTGGAGCAGTGAACAAATATGGCACACTGTACAAGAAAGGAGGTAATACAGAGAGTTCATGTTCTTATACATTTATGAAGAAATATACTTCTTTCCTGATGTCAGCTCTTGTTCCAGGTCACTTTATTTTGAGGTCCTCTTCTGAGAACCTGCTTGTTACAAATCATTTTCTTTCTTTGTCTCCCATTGAGCTTCCTCTCCATATCCATTGGAAGAAAAGATTTTTGAATCCATACTATAAACAATAAATACATATATAAATTCATACAATTTTTCCCACTAAAGTAGACAATTCAGGAGATCCTCCAGTTGCTAGTCGCTGGTACAAGCTGAAAAATAAAGAAGACGTTTATTTTTATATATATATATATTTTTTTTTTAACTACCACATCACTTTTTATGTAGTTAAGTTTCATATTGATAATACCGATTTGCCGTAAGATTTCTTGCTGTGGGTGTTTGAGTCTTAAAACGTGACTATCATGCCAGATGTGTAACCTCTGAGTATACATGTATGCAATTATCTGAATAAGAGAAATCACAATTTCTACTGTGAACATCACAAAATTTAGTGGTTTATTTAATAATAAAAACATACAAATGAAGAGGCATTAAGACAATTATGGCAGCTAAAGTAACTAAAATGATTAGATGGTGTAGGTTATAGTTAAGTGATAGGACGAGTAATTAAGATAAGATAATATAACATTTTGTTTTATTTTGTATGCACAAATAAGTTTATAAACCACATAAGGGTGGGTATCCCCTGCTTTACAAAAGTTTACTTTATGCTACTTCTCTTTTACTAAAAACCTAGGCCTACATTAGCATCTTTTCGCTAACTGAGAGAAAGCCAAAGAAGATTTTTGCTTTTACGAAAAAAGGAGAAAGGCGAAAATAGCATTTAGTATATTTATCAGCGAGTCAGTTATAGATATACAGACGCTCCCTTAGTTATGCTGGTCCGTGTTATGATATTTCGACTTTATGATGGGTATTCCTATTTTGAATTTCATTTTTTTTCCCTCGAGCAAGCAATTTGCGATACTTGATTGCGAATACAGACCATCCAGGCAGCAGCAGCTTCCTCATCTCCCCGTCTGCTACACAGACGCTAGTGCATACAAATGATACTTTGTGTGATACACTATATTATAAAGTAAGCTTTGTGTTAATGATTTTTTCCAACTGTAAGTGTTCTAAGCATGTTTAAGGTAGACAAGGCTAGGCTATGAAGTTTGTTAGGTTAGGTGTACTGTGTTAAAATTCATGTTCACAAGATATTTTTACCTTATGATAGGTTTATCGGAACGTAACCCCATCATAACCCGGGGAGCATCTGTACAGTCACACACTGCATGACAACCTTGAGTTCACGACGGACTGCACATACCATGGTAGTCCCATAAGATCATAATGGCCTGAAAAATTCTTATCGCTTAGCAACTTTGTAGTTATAACGTCAGAGTGCAATGTATTGAAAACTCGTGTTTGTGGTGATGCTGGTGTAAATGAAACTAGACAGTCGTATAAAAGTATAGCACATACAACTATTTACAGTACATTATATACTTGATAATGAGTATAAACAACTATTGTTACTGGTTTATGTATTTACTATACAGTACTTTCTATGGTTATTTTAGAACATACTCTTTATACTTCTAAAAAAGTTTACAGTTTGCTGTGACCTATGTGTGTAATAGGCTATACAATCTTGGTTTGGGTAAGTTGACTCTATGGTGTTCTCTCAATGGGGAAATGACCTAACAATGCATTTCTCAGAAGGTATTCATGTTGTTAAGTGATTCTGGTAATTGAAACTACATTGTACATACATTATGTCTACTTTATATAGGTTGGGTATTTATCACATTCCTGCTTATGTTGGTGTTATATTGGGTTTTTTTATTTTGTAGATTTTTTTTTTTGGTCTGGGAAACACTCAAAAAAATTCGCAGTATAAATTAGTAGTAGCCTCGTGCCCATTGCTTCCGGGTAGGCTCCAGACCCCCCGCGATCCAGTAGGATATGGATGGATGGAATTAGTAGTACACGCTTCCTTGTTTTATGCCATTTTGTCTTACAAAAGGTTTCACAGGAATGCCCTACACTGCATGGACAGAAGTATTGGGACACCTGTCCATTACACACAAAGCAACTTCATTTATCTCTTTTTAAATCCACAAGTATCAATATGGAGTTGGTCCCCCCGCTGCAGACATTTTGGACAGTTCTATGCTTCCAACTTTATGATAACAGTTTGGAGAAGGTCCTTTTCTGTTCCAGCATGACTGTGTCCCAGTGCACAAAACAAGGTCCATAAATGCATGGTTAGATGAGATTGATGTGGAAGAACTTGACTGGCCTGCACAGAGCCCTGACCTCAACCCCATCAAACACCTTTGGGATGAAGTAGATCAGGCATTGTGAGCCAAGCCTTCACAGCCAACACCAGTGCCTGACCTGACAAATGCTCCAAAATCTTGTGGAAAGCCTTCTCAGAAAAGTGGCAGTTGTTATAGTGGCAAAGGGGAGACCAACTCCATACTGATGCGTATGAATTTAGAATGGGACGTCATAAAAGTTCCTGTAGGTGTAATGGCCAGGTGTTCCAATACTTTTGTTCATATAGTGTACTTTCAGGTAGCAGGTGAAACTAGCATATGTTTTTTAAAGCCAGTTATAATATTGCAGACAAGTATTCTTGGCATCTGTTACAACAGAAAAATTGAATTAGCCAAAACAGTGGAACAGACATTATTTTTGTCTATTTGCGTATAGGCCATTTTATTTTATATTTTATTTAGCTGCATGGTAAATGTTTAGCTACCTTGTATATTTATCGTTGGATTCAAAATAAATAATAAATAAGTAATTCTGTCCGGGTAGCTGTCAGCTCACCTTTCACTGTCAGCTGGGCTGATGATATGTGCTCCCCGACCTGCACGCTGTACACGCCACCATCCTCTAGGGATACCTGCTGGATGACCAACTTGCGGTAGCAGCCCTCGCTGCAGATCTCAAAGTGCTCTGAGGGCAGCACCACATTGTTTCCGTGGTACCAACGGATGCTGCTTCTTGGGTTGGACACAGTGCAGTCCAGGACCACACGGCTCTTCTCCACAACGGTGGTGTCCCGGAGAGGGTTCACTATCGTCATCGGCAGTGCTGTATTGGCAAGAGGGGTATTATAGTCTTGGTTACTCTAGCCACGAGTGATGTCGCATGACAATAAGCTGACTGGATGATGTATACCTTCCACTTCTAAGTAAGCAATAGATTCAGCTTGTTTGGCCACAAACTTGATCTCTCCCGACTCTTCGGCCTTCACGTTGCAAATCAGAAGAAAGTGCTTGGTCCCTAAATTATGGAAGCAATAAATGAAAATGAGATTTAGTTTATTGGTGTAGAATATGTGGTGAGGTACAGTTGTGAGAAAGTTTTGCATATAGCAATGTAATTGTAATTGTGTATTATTCATTAATAATATATTTACTTTTATATTTTATACTTATTTTGTTTATTTATTTATTTATAGGAACTGTTCAAGCAGAAACCCCAAGGTTCTTATATTACAAATGTATAAAAATGTAACCTAGGAATGACATGAGTGAGTGTCTGACCTTCCTGGCGGATTTTAATGGTGCTGGTTGGATGAATCTCCTCCCCATTTTTGTACCACTCTCCGGGTACATCTGCCACAGACACCTCGCACACAAACACTGCATTCTGATCCTCTTGAATGTCTAAATCCTCAAGACCGTGTACCACCTCCACTTGCCGCTCTGCAGTGATTTGTTAAACATTTGGAACAGACAGTAGTGCAGCTATTTGCTACCAATCGCCAGGTTTATTTCTGCAGTAATGTTTGGTTTGTATTATTTATTCACATTTGTCCAGAAGGTGGCGATATTTCACTTTATAAACTAAAATAAAGTGTAACCAATCTAGCTACAAGCACAGGCTTTACCATAGATGTCCAGGGAGCAGGAGGCAGTTGTGTCTCCGGCATCGCACGTGTAGATCCCTGTATCACTCTGATCACATTTAAGTATCTGAAGAAAGCGTTTTCTTCCCATTGAATAGATGCGGTGGTTTTTGTCTGGTTTAACCACAATTCCATTCTGTTGGTTAGAAGAAAACATTTAATATTTGCATTGACCTTAAATTTACGTTTTTATTTACGTATTTTTTGTGCATTTCTTGTTAAAGTGTAATTTTGTAACGTTAGGCTTGCACAATGGATAATAATTAACGCAGAAGGTAATTTTTTTCACAAACTCAGTGACATTAACTTTCAATTTTAATTTGCTGGCTGTTACATAATATTATATATTTTGCTCATGTTGATTTTAATACAGTTTGCTTTCCCTTTTGGAGGACTGAGATAAGGTTTCTGTAAAGATTCAGTCCAATTGGTATTACTATTTGTCTCTAAGTGATTCAGGCTTTGTGTCAGAATAAGGTGTTCCGATGTTCTTCCAGATCATTTTGATGCTAATGTAGCTACACCAGGCCTGGTGGTCATTTCTATACCTTCAGCCATTTGACATCAGCATTCTGTTTTGAAAGCTCACACTCCAAAGATGCCATTGAACTCTCGGGGAGGCGCAAGTCTTCCATCTTTTTTACAATAGTCACAGGAAGTTCTAGAAACACAAAACACAGATTCTAAGCCATACTCCAAAAGTATACAACAATATTGTAAATTGGAAAAAAAAACATAATAAAATAACAACTGTCTAATCCACATTCCATAATAAATTCCACAGTTTATAATGTTATATGGTGCTTAATGGTCTCTCGTCTGTAAAAATCTCACGTATGACATCTCTGCTATTCCACTCATCGTGGCATCACATGACATGGTGATGTAAGCAAATGTCTAGAGAGCCTCGGTGGGCTAAAACTGATTACGTGATGCGTGGAACGTTTGTCTTTTATATTTTGGTAACTTGAGCCCCCGTGGGATTAATCGCCTGTCGCTTCATTGCATTTTCCTGCCAATCGGTTAGGCTGAAATTGCTGAAAGGCTTACATCATGGCTCAGTATGCTCTTACTGGTATGGCTGTGGAAAAAGCTGGGACAGTGCTTACGGGCCAAACACAGGGCACTGACTTTACATGAGCTAAGCTTATAAACTGAATCGAAAATAATTCAAAATATTGCAAAATGTCATTACTAACATTTTATGAATTATTGTACTATTGTAATATCAACTTTGTATTTAAAATAACTATCTCAGCAATTTAATTTTATTTCAATATTTATATATAACAATTTCAATATCAAAATCTAAACTCCCCAACCATAAACTAAAAGCGCAATGCCAATATAATACAAATTATGCATTAAAAATGAGATGGAATTAGAATTTACAGGGTTTGCTAAAATACTTTAAAATAAAAAAAAAACGTGAATCAGTAATGTGAGTCAAATACATTTCCGAAGCAATAATTAAGATATAATAACAAATAATAATACTACTACTAATAATAATAATGCAATAATGAGTGTGATTATTTTATTATGCTTACCATACCTACAATGACTGACAATCTACTTTGATTATATTAGATTTAATAATTTATAATATAATAAATTATAATAATATGTCCAACCTACTGCTAAGCTAGTTATGTCATTTCCTTGCTCTGACAAAGTTTTTCTTCAGAGGAACATTGTTTAAAGGTTTACACATAAGGTTCAGCACACACTCGTACACCCTATAGTAGAACCAGCACCACTGCTATGTTCCTTTGTTTGCCGCCTTTGGAGTCTTTCCACGATCGCTTAGCTTTGTTTACCTTTCACAACCAGCCTGGCAAATGTTCCAACATTCCCTGCAGAGAAGGTAATGGTGCCGGCGTCCTCCATGGAGAGGTTCAGCAGGGTGAGACCATGCACACACCCCTTGGTACTCATGCGGCAGTAGTTGCTGGGCTTGAGTCGGACCCCATCCTTCTGCCACACCCCTTCTACATTGGAGTGTGACAGCTCCACCTCAAAGGAGGCTGTCTCACGCTCGAACGTTTCGATTTGTGTCAGTCGTTTCCTTATCGTGACTTTTCTGGCTGTGTGAAGATAATGTCAAGTTTGTAAGTTTTGTCAAACATGTTTGGATTTTTTATACAAAGAAATTACTTATGGTGCTATAATGAATGAGCACAAAAAAATTCCTCTTAGCACCAACAAAAAGTTATCTCATCTTACAGCCTGTCCTATCTTGCGCTGCATCTTATCTCTTTGCGGATCTTATCACATCTTATTTTATCTTCTCATCCTGTCTTATCACGTTTTATCTTGGACAGCCCTGCTTTTCATGAACAAATGTGATCAGATAAGTTACCAGAAGAAACGATAAAGGGTCCTGGTTCTGTTGCCAATTTAATCCTGTTTCCACACTGTACTTTGAGAACATACCAAATTTTCTTCCTTCACTTATTCTCACACAGACAGACAACCCCTGTGCTAGAGACTGGGTTTATTTTTGATACTTGATGACACTGCCAAAGACTTTGAAGGCTTATGCATAAATTTAGCTGTAATGAAAAGAGATACATATTCATGTGGGGTGCCAGTGGCGGTTGATGTTCAGACATCATCCTTATCTGTTATTTTTCTGTTGAAGACACAAATACTTAATATATAACTTCAAAATTAGCCAATTATGTAAAAACTTAGATAGAAAATAAATAAATATAACTGATATAATACCACTCAAACCTGCATTATTATTAGATTTTATATCAATGCAGTTTGAAGAGAGTTTCACCAGATTTATTTCCCGTTTTCTGCAGGTTTCTCATTTTGACAAGCTTAATTAAATTATCTTGTGCCCATGATCTTATGTCAATATAGAAATCCGTTCCCTAGCAGTCTGCGGGTCATGTATCAGTCACCTGTTGTGAGCTGTCAGTGCTTTGGTGGAACTGTCATTCTGGCTCTGAGGCTCAAATTACTCCCACGTATTTTCAGTCGGGTTTCTCTCAAAATCTGTGACAAGAACAAGCGGTCCGGCCCCGTTTCTGAACTTTTGACGTCATGGCCAGTGAAAGTGAGCGGTAAACACGATCTGGTCATGTACTTACGCTCCACGGTGAGCTCCCCACGCGTGCAGTCGTGCAGTGTTTCACAGCGGTACGTTCCCTGGTCTGAGAGGGACAGCTTGTGGATGGTGAGGCTCCTTTTCCTACCGACCTGCTTCAAAGTGAATTTGGGCCCTGACTGGATGACCACACCCTGCCTCATCCACTGCACCTCCCCAGCCTCCATGTTCACTTCCACCACAAAGGTGGCCTCTCCATATTCTTCAGATTTCACAGACTCCATTTTCTTAGTGAACAGCACCTGTGTCTCTGAGCAGCAAAAATTTGATAGCATGAGAAATCTGCTGTGTAGTAAAATTACAGCAATGGACACAACATTTAAACAGAATGAACGGTACAGAATGAACTCCATCTATCCATCCATCCATCCATTATCTTCCACTTATCCGAGGACGGGTCGCGGGGGCAGCAGTCTCAGCAGGGAAACCCAGACTTCCCTCTCTCTGGCCACTACATCCAGCTCCTCCGTGGGAATTGTAAGGCGTAACCAGGCCAACCGGGAGACATAGTCCCTCCAGCGTGTCCTGGGTCTTCCCCAGGGCCTCCTCCCAGTGGGCCATGCCTGGAACACCTCACCAGGGAGGCGTCCAGGAGGCATCCTAATCAGATGCTCGAGCCACCTCACCTGGCTCCTCTCAATGCGGAGGAGCAGCGGCTCTACTCTGAGTCCCTCCCGAATGACCGAGCTCCTCACCCTATCTCTAAGGGAGAGCCCAACCACCCTGCGGAGGAAACTCATTTCGGCCACAATCTCGTTCTTTCAGTCGCTACCCACAGCTCATGACCATTGATAAGGATAGGAACGTAGATCAACTGGTAAATTGAGAGCTTTGCCTTTTGGCTCAGCTCCTTCTTCACCATGGCAGCCTGATCCAGCACCCGCATCATTGCTGACGCCGCACTGATCCGCGTGTCGATCTCCCACTCCAACCTTCCCTCACTCGTGAATAATACTTAAACTCCTCCACTTGCGGAAGGACCTTCTCCCCTACCTGGAGAGAGCATTCCACCCATTTCTGGCTGAGGACCATGGTCTCAGATTTGGAAGTGCTGATTTTCATCACAGCCGCTTCACACTAGCCCGGCACCGCATACTCCCAGAGCACTCCCCACAGGACTCCCCGAGGGATGCGGTCGAATGCCTTTTCCAAGTCCACAAAACACATGTAGACTGGTTGGGCAAACTCCCACGCACCTTTCAGGACCCTGCTGAGAGTATAGAACTGGTCCACTGTTCCACGGCCAGGGCGGAAACCACAGTGCTCCTCCTGAATCCGAGGTTCAACTATCCGATGGACCCTCCTCTCCAGCACCCCCGAATAGACCTTACCAGAGAGGCTAAGGAGTGTGATCCCTATAGTTGGAGCAAACCCTCCGGTCCCCTTTCTTGAAGAGGGGGACCACCACCCTGTTCTGCCAATCCAGAGGCACCACCCCTGATGTCCACGCGATGCTGCACCTCAGCGACCTCCACCTGAGAGATAGGGGAGTCCACCCCCAAGTCCCCAGACTCTGCTTCCTCATTGGAAGGCATGTTGGTGGGATTGAGGAGGTCTTCGAAGTATTCCTTCCACCGAGCCACAATGTCCTGAGCTGAGGTCAGCAGTGCACCATTCCCACCATAAAGTGTTAGTAAGTCTCCATCACTAAGGCTGACGTCAGTTCTCATGCACAAGTTTGCCCGCAATAAACACGAGGATTGGATGATGACAATCCAGTATGTGCTGGTGAAAATGTACACGCAACATCCCCTAAACACAAATGCAGAGGAAACCGCTTGTAGTGATCTTAGTTATAGTGATCAACCACTTATATGCATCAAAAAGCTTAGGACAGAATCAGTCCAGTACAAATACTGTTTAAATAATTTGCTTATAGTAATTAAATAATCCTCTTACATCGTAGCCATGATATATTGGAGTACAACCGCACTTCTTCTTGTATGTTATTGCGTAATTGAATTATACAGAGTTCAGTAATTTAATTTGGGCCTGAAATAGCTGTACTGAATATTGAATGGGTTAATAAAATTCAGTACATAGCGACACTGTTCATTCTATTACCTTATATTTATGCAGTAAATACAGTGATGTCAATTATATAGTAATCTGCCTGAGACAGAAAGAAAAAAAAATTAGTTAGATTTATCATCTGCTTACAATTATCAATTTCACCCAGAGCGATGTGATCCTTATAAGCAGTGTTTAAAAGGCTATTCCCTTTTTTCATTTATGCAATGGTTTAGTCCAATAGAGCAGCGTGCGTACAACGTGGCTGTCTGGAGCTAGTGCTCCTGAGATCACCTCACGCCTAGTCTGTCCCTCGCCTTCCCTTTAATTTTCGAATGGGTTATTCGCCTTGTGAAAGTTAAGTTTAGTAACAGTACTTCCTCATGGTTGCCCTGCTAATGAGCGCATGCCCATATTCCACTAGCTTAACGATCATAATGATAGTGGTTCAAAAGGAGGCAATTAATGAAGTCCTTAAGCAATGTAGATGCGCTAGTCAGATAATTTTAATCATTCAGCACCGCTAAAATAAGTACGCCTTCTATACCTAAATGAGAGGCGCACTTATATACAGATGCTAGTCTGTTTATATTTAAATTATCTAAAGCCTCCATACAACTTAGTTGTTTAATCCATCCATCCATCCATTTTCTATACCCGCTTATCCTACTGGGTCACGGGGGGTCCGGAGCCAACCCGGAAGCAATGGGCACGAGGCAGGGAACAACCCTGGACAGGGGGCCAGCCCATCGCAGGGCACACTCACACACCAGTCACACCTACGGGCAATTTAGTAACTCCAATTAGCCTCAGCATGTCTTCGGACCGTGGGGGGAAACCAGAGTACCCGGAGGAAACCCCACGACGGCACAGGGAGAACATGCAAACTTCACACACATGGAAACGAGGCGGGGACTCGAACCCAGGTCCCAGAGGTGTGAGGCAACAGTGCTAACCACTGCACCACCATGCCGCCCCTTAGTTGTTTAATATGGTATATTATTATTTACTGGATTATGGACATGTGAAGTAGCTAGCAGTTAGGGTAACCACATGGTTAGTTATGTTAGGTGTTTGTTTTGCCTAAAGAATATGTTAAAGAGTAAGTTGTAAAATGACATGCCTATGTTTGTAATTCATATTATAATATGTTGCACACCCTTTGTAATGTTATCATTTCAGTATAGCATAGTGCACAAACTACTTTGGTATATTCATGTTACTGTTGCTTATTGCATGTAGAAAAAAAAACACTTATAGTCAAGCCTGTACATTGGGGTAATCCAGTGACTGGAAGATTTTAGAGAAGTGACAATTCTTCAATAAAGGATTTAAATC
The DNA here is from genome assembly GCA_019775895.2 of Stomatorhinus ivindoensis. Lineage (NCBI taxonomy): Eukaryota > Metazoa > Chordata > Actinopteri > Osteoglossiformes > Mormyridae > Stomatorhinus > Stomatorhinus ivindoensis. Next base: position 8,105,335 of record JABFEB020000035.1, read on the forward strand.
GGACCCTGTGAGTCTGACAGATCACCTGTAGTGGGCTAATCTTTCCCATTCCAGCAACAGAAGTTAGGTTCAGTTAGTAGAGGCCAGCATACACAATCCTGCTTTCCAAATGATTTCCACAGTGTATGATTGGGTCATTTCAGTTTGTTGGAGATGTTACTGCATCCCTCACAAGCTCCACAACCATCCATATTCCCTCCCGACTGAGATGGTATCCTTTAAGTAGTTCAGCGTTCGTTAAATGTTTCCAAGACATTGTAATGTAGATTGACTGCAGCCATTTGGTGACTATTTGTGAGTTGGTCTTAGTGACATAGGAATCCTGTGAAATACTTTTTAGTTCTCCCAGACATAGGTGCTACTTTTTCCATTAAGAAGCTTTCTGAATTGCTCTTTGTCAAAAAAATTAGGACTATCTCCTAAATGGGAGCTACTTTTAGCCTGCTTTGTGAATATGGACCATGATGTCTACTCATAGCTTGAAATTCACCGAAACCATTAATTTAAGATTAAGATTGTCCTCTCACCTTGGACCTTTAGGCTGGCTTCTGACTTTAACCCTTCAGCCATTGCAGTGATCCTACAGCTGTCGGAGACTTGGCAGTTGTGGATGTACAGTGTGTGGCACAGCCCGTTACTGGACACTGTAAACCTCTCATCCGGAGTGATTGGATGGCCATCCCTGTACCACACCACCTGTACGTCCTCTGGGGAGACCATACACTTAAATGTGGCATCTTCTCCTTCAAGGACGGTGGTGTTGTATAGTTCAGCAATGAACTCCACAACTCGAGGTGCTAGTGTGGACAACAAACAAATATGAATAAGATTAATTAAAAGAATATATTATAAACGAGTCAACTCTGTTTATGATTCGATTGATCTCTCATAGCTAGCAAAAATGTTTATTGATTTCCACATACTTTGCACTATTATCCTGGCAGATGTTCTATCATCTTTTGATTCGCAGGTATACTCCCCAGCGTCTCTCTCACTTATGTTACGGATGGTGAGGGTACGAGCTCGGCCTTCTGCCCGGATGGCCAGCCGGCAGCTGGGAGTGATCTCCTGACCATCTTTCAGCCAGAGCACATCTCCTTTGGTTTCATTGAGCTCACACTGGAGTGTGATAAGGCCGTCCTTTTGGGCCACTGCATTCTCCAGAGGCCTTACAAATGTCACTCTGAATGCTGATAAATAAAAACAGTATCAAAATATAAGTGACCACACAAATTCAGAAAAACGCTTTTAAAAAGCATTGCTGGTGTCCTTTCTAGTCTCCAGTCGTTAGTTCAATGCTTCCATTGATGGTCTACAGGGCTCTTTTTCCTTCCTTGTCATTTTATTTGGAGTAAAAGTAAACCAGATTTGGTTTAGTACCACTGGCAACGTATCTGTATGCACCGATTAGCAAAAACAGTGCAGAAAATTAAGGATATACGCTGTATAATATATATAGTATATCCTTACCTTTCACTGTTAGATTGAAGTGCATCTGATCAGTGCTGGCATCACAAGTGTACCTGCCACTGTCAGACCGCTGTAAATTTGTAATGGTTAGGAAGTGAGTGTTCCCCTCACTTCTTGTATGGATACGGTCTCCTGTTAACTGTTTAAACTCCTTTAGCCATTGTAGTGTGGCATTGTCCTGAGATACCTTTACACTGAATGTCACGCTTTCCTTTTCATAAGCTATAATTATGTTTGACTCTGGTTTGTCTAAGAACTTGAGGGTTGTTTCTATAAGAAAAAAAAACATGTATTTGTAAGGGTCAACACTAAGGTTTGTATTTTAGGAATAAAAAAGAAAATGAATATTTGTTTTACCTTGAACTTTGACTATGGTGCTCATCTTGTCATCAATAGCATCGCATGTGTACGTCCCTGAGTCTGGGGGCTGCAGCCTTGATAGGACAAGTTTCCTGACTGTTCCATAGCTCTCAATATGGGTACGAGAATTTGAGCTCAAAAGCTTCCCATCGCAGTACCAATCCACAGCAGCACTAGCCCGAGAGATTTCACACTCCAAGATAAGGTCATCTCCTGCTAACAGGCTATGATGTTCTGGGCTGCCTGAGTTGCCCAGGATTGTTACTGGAGGTTCTGAAGAAAGTGATAACAATTCTCATTAAATCAATTATATGCATACTTAGAGACTCTGTGAAGTCCAGCATGTTCCAAATAACTACAAAGTTGAAGCTGATTCCACAGTGCAATGCACTAGAATACCTTTTACAGTAACATGGAAGACAATCTTGTCATCTCTGACATCACAGACATATTTTCCAGAGTCTGTGAGCTCAGCATTCATGATGACTAGTGAACGGAAAGTTCCCTCCTCCTCAAAGTAGAAATGCTCATTTTCTACTATATTCTCACCATCTTTGTACCATTTGGCAATACCATTCGCTCTAGAGAGCTCACACTCCAAGACAATATCTTCAGAAGTCTCAAACTGCTGCTCTGTTGTGTTGCTTTTGCTCAGGATTTTTACTGGTTTCTCTACGAGAGATTAACATGAAAAGTGTGAAGGGAAAAACTGGCTGATAGAAAAAACCTAACAACCGGTTAACACTTACCACTGATTTTCACTGTAAAATCCATCACGTCGTCTTTCGCATCACAAATATATTGGCATGAATCCTCCAGTGTCGATGAGCGTATGGTTAATTGGCGGGAAATGCCATCTTCAATAATGGTGATGTTTCTGCTTTCTTCCATCTCCTCTCCATCCTTTTTCCAGCTCACTTGGGCACTTGCTCGTGACACCTCACATTCAAGCACCACTGGATCTCCAACAAAACTTTCCACTGTGCTTGCCATCTTTCTGGGGCGCACAAACCTTACTGGTGGTTCTGGATATAAAAAGTTTAAAGTTGTAGATCATTCAAGAATTTTCAGAATCAGTTCATCCCATCATCAAAGCCTGATTTAGACTTTACTCTTGAAGGTTTTAAGGATAAAACATTTGACTCAGATATATTTCATCCATGTGAATTTAAGGATCAGAAGTTTTACATGTTTTGTTAGTATTGTAAATACCTGCAATATTCACGAAGAAGGTCACAGAGTCATCAGCTGTGTCACACACATATTCAGCAGAGTCCTGCACTGTAGTCTCGGGGATGATGAGTCGTCTGTAGATCCCATCGACCTCCAGGATAAGATTGTCGTTTTCTTCTACCTCGAGACCATCACGGTACCAGCGTACTGGTGCATTAGCTCTTGAGAGTTCGCAACTCAAAACCACCCGCTCCGAAGTTTGCTGGCACAATTCCATTTGAGACTGGCTGGGGGAGATGATGCGGACAGGAGCCTCTGAAAGAAAAGTACAGTCAGCCCTGCTACAACATGAATAATACGTTCCTGAAAAACCTCGCATTCACTAAAATTGTATACTAAAATATACATATCCAATATGGAAAATAGGGTTAAAGGAAAACAACTCCAAAACATAGTAACTTACTCCAAACAAAATTAATTAATAAATTAGTTTTACCAGTGCCAGCTAATGTAATTATATACATTTAAAATAAGAAATAATACATGAATAAATTATATCACAAACATTTCCTATGAGTCTTATGAGAATTGCCTAGTAACCACTTCACCTGAACACGCTGACCCTGATACCTTGTCGGAGAGTCGGGAGTAGTGATGGCCAAAATGTCGCTTTATGAACCGCGTGATGTTTTTTCTGCCCCCACTGGATGGTGCTCTTAGTTTAGTTTGGGCCATGCTCTGAGCTCTTTTGGACAGTGAGTACCATCTAGCCCAGCAAAGGTTGCTGTGTTTTTATATAATATTTTTTCAAATTTTGGATTTTTAGAATCTGACTTTGACCTTTGATTCAATTAATTGAATCTTTAATGGACTGTGCAACAGCAGATGTTAACGAGAGGCAGGCAGTAATCATATAAAACAGACATATTTTGACACAGTTCTTTACCAGTTATATTGAGTTGAAAAAAGATAGAGTCATCTGCAGTATCACACACATATTCTCCAGAATCTTCTGCAGTGCCATGAAGAACTTTGAGTCTCCTGTATGGGCCTTCAGACTTTATTTTGATGTTCTCACTTTCCTGGAGCTTCTGGCCATCCTTATACCAGTTCACTGTTCCATTTTGACGCGACAACTCACAGCTTAACACTATTTCCTCTGAGACATAACGGTCAAGGTGGACATCTTCTTTGGGATAGACAATCATCACAGGAGGCTCTGTGAAAAGTAATGCATTGAATGGCTATAAAACAGAACCGTAAGACAGTTTTGAGTTGTAATGTATACATGAAGTGTTAGTTCCATACCTCGTACGCTAACTTTAAATAGAAGTGTATTGTCTCCTGCACGGAATGTATATGTTCCACTGTCTGAAAGCTGAGTTGTCTGGATAATCAGTTGCCTTTGGGTCCCATCTGCCTTTATGATTATATTGTTGCCTGGTTTAATCTCGACCCCATCCTTATACCACTGAGTGGCGGCATCAGGTCTTGAGAGTTCACAGTGCAAGACAAGAGGATCTAGTTCCACAACATTTTTCTGTAGATTCTCTTCAGGCATTTCCACAAATGTAACAAGAGGTGCTGTAAGGAAGTATTCGATGACTTGGTCAGTGAGCTGACAAAAAAGGTTAAAATTAAGAGAAAGACTGTACATGTTATGCATGCATTCACATTGAAGCGCTTTGATGATGAAGATGATGAACTTCCTCCACTGTGAAAGTAAAGGACCAGTTAATGAAAGCCAAGTGATTTGTAAAGCGATTAGACCTGAAAGCCAGTGAAACACCATTAGGCAGCCATGCAATTTTCTGTTGCAGTTTCCTGCAATGATTGAACAGTTTCATGTATTCTTGTGAATAGAAGATTACACAGAATGAACAAATGTTAGATGCATGGCTTAGACTTAGAGTAACAGAAAGTGCAGTTTCAGAAAACTGGTTAAATGCTTGCAGAAGCAGAACCGAACAAATTATGTTCATTATTCAAAAATAGTTTGGAGGTATTAGATTGCATTATGGGTTTGTTAGTTTGCTGACAATGAAACCAACAGAAAAAGATCTACAAAGGTTTTTATGTCACCTTTAACATCCACATAAAATTCACTGATATCATCAGCTGTTTTACAGCTGTAAACCCCAGAAAGGTCTGCTGATTGGATAATCAGTGTCCTCATGGTGCCTTCTGATTTGATATCTATTCCAGTCTTTGGGTGAAGCTGTATTCCATCCTTATACCAGCAGACCTGAGCAGTGGGGTCTGAGAGCTCACACAGTAGTACAATGGGTTGGCCTGCTTCAATGGACTTGTTCTTCTCTGCTTCAGGAACAGCTGAGAACCTCACTGTTGGAGCTACAAGTGTTTTAATTTGTTGAAAGAAATATGTTTATTTATATATTTCTTCATAGAAAATAATAAACTTAAATCTTGAAATGAGTTATACCTGTACATTTCAGAGTAATATAACTACCAGATACTGAACAACAATCAATATTTCTTATAAGCTAGGCATATTCATTTCAATGAAATATGTAGTTCTAAAACAGTTGGCTGGTATATGCTAAAATCCTGAAAAATCCAGCCATCCTAATATAATGCGTCGTTATGGCTTGTTGGGAGTTTATTTCAGAAAGCACAGGCAGTACCGGGCCTAGACAGGATGCCAGTCCATTACATGGCATGCACAAGCACACGTTACAAGCAATATGGAAAAACCAGTTCACCTAGCCCACATGTCCCCTGGATGTGGGAGGGAACCAGAGTAGCCTGAGAACATGCAAATTCCACACACACAGAGCCAGGAGCCAGCCCTGCAGGTCAAAGGTCATAGTGTCACCCACTGAGTCACAGCACAGAAAAATCACATTTCTCAATTATTCTGTAAAAAGCTCCACATCTTAAAGAATGCTTTATGTTGCTTTTACAGAGGGAATATTTGAAATTATATACCTTTTCTTTTATTGATTGTTTTTTTACACGATAATATATATTATAGTGTTAGTAGATGGCACACATTTATTAGTGGTCTAGGTAGAAAGTATGGTAAAAATTACCTTCGACCTTCACCTCGAATGCAATGACATCATCGACAGCGTCACAGCTGAACTCCCCAGAGTGTGAAAGCTGTGCAGATTGGATGACCAGTCTCCTTATGAAACCATCTGATTGGATATCTGTTCCATTTTGTGAAGAGAGCTCTATTCCATCCTTGTACCACTTAACCTGGGCAGTGGGGTCTGACAGCTTGCACTGTAGTTCAATAGGCTGGCCTGCTTCAACAGATCTGTACCGCTCTACTTCTGGAACTGTTGAGAATTTCACTGGTGGAGCTGTGTGAGTAATGTTTCATTTAGAAGCTACTTTAAATATGTTAAAATACGTTCAGGCACATTTAATGGCCCACTTGGATAAAATTATTAAGATTATATTATTATTAAAACAAATAAAAGTAATAATCATTTAATTGATAAAACTAATCAATAATATATTTTATTTTAAAATTATATTCTCAGTTCTATTATTGACAATAACCTTTAAACCAATAAAATTTAATATTATATATTAAGTTTATATTTTGTCTCAAAGATATTTTTTTGCCGAAGCATTTACCTTGAACATCCACCATAAATGTCATGACATCATCAGCAAGAGCACAGCTGTATACACCAGAGTGACAGAGCTCTGCAGATTGGATGACCACTCCCCTCGTGGTGCCATCTGACTGAATGTCAGTTTCTTTATTTGGGATAAGCTCAATTCCATCCTTGGACCAGCAGACATGGGCACTGGCATCTGTGAGGACACACTGTAGTGTAATGGGGCTGCCGGCCTTGACGCACTTGTTCTTTTCTGCTTCTGGAAGTTCAATGAATCTTGGTGATACAGCTAAAGGGAATTTATACAGAGAGAAATTACTGTTACCCACCAAATTATTTCAAAACAACCTGTGGGTTTTAACAGTTAATATTTAGCATTTAAATACCAGAGGCAAAGCAATGTATTATAAACAATGTCAGTGATGAATCACATATGTTTTGCTAAAGAGTGCCAAGACAAAGCCAGACAAAGAAGATGCAGTTGACACTACAACAAAGTACAGGGTTAATTCAGAATACAATCTCAATAATTTCATAGCAGCTGAAAAATCACCTTTAATATCCACGTTAAAATGGATGACATTATCTTTTGTCTTACAGCTGTACACTCCGGTATGGCATAACTCAGCTGATCGGACTGAAAGTGTCCTTGAGTTGCCATGAGACAGCATGTCTATACCAACTTGTGGCGAGAGCTCTATTCCATCCTTGTACCAGGAGACCTTGGCAGTTGGGTCTGAGAGCTCACACTGTAGTACAATGGGGCATCCTGGTTCAATGGACTTGTTCATCTCTACTTCAGGAATTGAAGCGAGCCTCTCTGGCAGAGCTATTGGGGTTTTTATATAAAAAGTCTTACCATAATAATACATATAAAAAGATATCACTTCAAGATAAGACATTCAAGGCCTATTTTATTTTAAAAATGAATATAGAATCGCAGAAATACCAGGGGTTCAACAGTTACATTCACCATCCATAAGACGGCAGTGTAACTGTGTTTCCACAACAAGTGGAGGAGGTAGAACATAAGAATATTCTTCACACTTTCCCAGACATATGACATAAACATTTGACACACTTTGGTCTATAATCTAGACAATCTCTGTGGATGACAGACACATGTAAACTTGCATGAAATAACAGATAAACATGAAGAAGATACACAACAAAGACAGACAATGTTAAATTCACAGACAGTGATGGCCAACAAACACCATGACATTCAACAATGAAACAAGAGTAAAGATGTTGCATTTTATTTTCCAGGTCAGCCCAGTTCGGCTAATAGCTCCAAGAATCCAGATTTCTTCTGTTCAATTGAAATGTCTCCATTTTATATTTAAGACAATTTGTCAATAAGTGGCTATCAGAAATTTGTCCTTCACTTAGTGATCTTATATCATATATTTTAAGAAAAAAAATGTACTAAAGGCATTTTTTAAAATTAATTAAATAAATATATGATCTGAATGTTATGTATTTGTATAATGAAGTTTTGGGATAAGACTTGAGATGTGTTTAGAAAAAAAAAACACGCAAACACCCGGAGAACATGCATATATCCCGCAGTCAAGATAGATTTTAACCTACATCTTGCTGAGCCCCTGCCTCATCACATTCATTACTCAAGAAAAGGTTCTATAAGATATATTATTAGTATATATGGTTTAATGACTTTTAAAGATCAAAGCATATTGCTGGGTGATTGCTACAACCCAGTCAACCAGAACAAAGCAAGACAGTTGAACACAGCAGAAACAGAGTTTAGGAAATCACCTTTGCTGTCCACATAAAACTGGGTGGCATCATCCCCTGTGTTACAGCTGTATATTCCAGAGTGACAGAAGTCTGCTGATTGGACAACCTGTGTTCTTATGTTGACTTCTGATTGGATATTAATTCCAAGCTTTGGGAGTTCGGTTCCATCCTTGTACCAGACCTGGGCAGAGGGGTCTGAGAGCTCACATGGTAGTATAATAGGTCGACCTGCCTCAACAGATTCGTGCCTCTCTACTTCTGGAAGTTCTACGAACTTCACTGACGGAGCTGAGGGGAGTTAAGTTTTACAGAGAAACACGTCAAAATTAACGTCAAAATTCCGAGCACCCAGAGATACTTGATTTATCATAAAGTAAGTTACAAGACAAGTTGATAAAAATAATTAATATAATACATACATATATAAAAGTTTGGAAAATTACTTTATCCCTCTGAGCCCATGACAATGAGTAAGGCTAATTTTAAATTTAGAAATACTGCTGAAAGAATCACCTTCATTGTCCATAGTAAACTTTAAAACATTATCTGTTGTCTTGTGGCTGTTCAGTCCAGCTTTGGCTATTTCAGCTAAAGGGACTGGCATTATCCTTTGGATGTCTTCTATTTGGACATTTATTCCAGTTTGCGGGTGGAGTTCTGTTCCCTCTGCTTTCCAAACCTGAGAATTCGGGTCTGAGAGCTCACACTGTACTTCAGTGGGACAGCCAGCTTCAATTGACTTGCGCTTCTCAGATTCAGGAATCGGTGAGAAAATTGCTGTTGAAGCTGGGATAATTATTTTATATAAAAAAATATTAAAATGTATTGTAATCAATCAATGAATAATCTAAGCTGTGCTTTTAACTGAATAAAATTGATAAAATTACCCCATTTATTTAGTAACTAATCTGAGCATGTTCAGTAAAGAAATTAATAACCACACTATAAGACTCTGTAATGGTAAATAATTGGTAGCATATTTATGACACATACTTGAAGACTAAATGTAATTCCACATAAATAATCAAATTCTCTTCCAAAGAGTTCCACTACACATCAGAAAATGTTTTTTGATGATCTCATAGGAAGAAATGAAGCCAGTTTAAAGATACATTATTATTATTTCCTTTAGTTGCACAGGAAATACTTTGTGGGTAAAGAAAGTAAACTAAATACTATCTTTTCAATTACGATAAATCCCTGCCATAAGCCTTAGCAAGGGTTCCAGTCTAAAGGTAGTAGTAGTAAAAATCCACCACAAAAAACTTCTTGATTTGTGCGCAAAGTTTTTTGCTGGGTCTCTTAAGTGAAGGATTTAAGAAAATAAAGAGGAAATTGAATAAAGACATTAACAACATGGACACTCACGACAAACACAGAGACAGGTTCAGAAAAGCCAAACTGTAAGATTGAAGAGTTGGAAATTTCTATGGCCATATAAAGTCACAGATACAGGTCATCACGTAAACACGAACAAACAGTACAAAGACTGGCTACTAACTATGTTAGGAAAGCTCAAGTCCTTTCAATTCAATACTGTGTCTGTCTCTGGGGTAATTACAGGAATGAAGTCCCCAAAGTATAGGTTTCATAAAAATCTATATTTATGTTTCACTGTCATTCAGTGTAGCTCAGGAATCTTATTATTATAAATCAATCAAAGAAATTTTACATAAACTGTAAAGTAAAAAATTAAACAACACAGGAAGTTTTGTTTTGTTAATTTCATCAGAAATAAATTTTCCTGTTTTCCCTGGCCAACATTTTGATTAATTATACTTAGTTAACTTCATCCTCTCTTTTTAAATCTACTATGCTGTTTCAAAATATTTGTTTATCACCAATAGTTTTATGTCAAAATAAATTTGTACATTTAAATATAGTTGTACAAGCTGTGTGTTGACCAGGACCACATTAAGATACTCTTCACAATTCATTAATTTCCTGAAACTAATATCGTATTGCTTCTTGGGAAATGTGTTTAGTAGAATGTTATTGCCACCAAAAACAATGATTTATCTATGGTTACCCATGAAGCCAACAAAGTTAGCAATGAAATCTGCTACGGTAGTTAGTTGCTTCTATATACCACAGCAGTTAAGGAATAAAGCACAGAAATAGCTTGAGAATCACCTTTGATGTCCACATAAAATTGGATGATATCATCCATTGTATTACAGTTGTATACTCCAGAGTGACAGATGTCTGCTGATTGGATAATCAATGTCCTCATGGTGCCTTCTGATTGGATGTTTATTCCAGTCTTTGGGTGGAGCTCTATTCCATCCTTGGACCAGCAGACCTGGGCACTGGGGTCTGAGACCTCACATTGCAGTATTATGGGGCAGCCTGGCTTAACACACTTGTGTCTTTGAGCTTCGGGAACATCTGAGAACTTCACAGGTGGAGCTGTGGAATTTAATACGTATAAGAAATCCATTTTTTTTTACTTAATTATAAAGTAAAATGCTGATTTAAAATAATATGAAAAAAACATGTGATTGCATTGATGCCTTTAAATTGGACATAAAATATAAAATTAACATTCACATTGGCTAAACTTATTATAATCTTTAAACATATGTTGGTTATATATAATTTTAAAACCAGGTCATTTTTTAGGCATAATGTATAACATTAAGTATTTAAACTACATTTTTATGTGTGAGATTGTATTTATCTTGATATAGAATCATTTTGGCACCTTAACTAACATTACATAAATTTTGCATAACTAGATATGCTGTTAAATAACATTTTATTCAATTAAAAAAATTTAAATACATAGTTGTGGTTAAGCATAGCATTAACATTTTTTCCCAAATGTTTAATTCTTACTGATTAATGCTCAGGTTTGCTGGTCTAAGTTTTAAATCACCTTGAACATCCACTTTAAATGCAATTGCATCATCAACAGCTCCACAGCTGTACACTCCTGAGTGTGATATTTCTGCTGATTGGATGGTCAGTTTCCTGATATTCCCATCTGATTGGATGTCTACACCAAGTTTTGGGTGGAGCTGCATTCCGTCCTTGTACCACCAGACCTTGGCAGCGGAATCTGAGATTTCACACTGCAGTATTATGGGGCAGCCCTGCTTAACACACTTGTGCCTTTGAGATTCTGGAACATCTGAGAACTTCACAGGTGGAGCTGAGGATTTAAATACGCATAAAAATTTTTAATATCCACTTATATTAATTTCTGGCTATGCTTTCCTAAATAGGCCTACTTGTATTCAATAAGAAAAGCAAGCATATTTGTGAATAAACACATTAAATAACATTAAATATTTCCCTAATAAATGATTGATCAATAATTATATTACTGGACAGTTTCACGTATTAAGTTTTAAATCACCTTGAACATCCACTTTAAACGTAATAACATCATCCAGAGCCACACATTTGTAAACTCCTGAGTGTGATGTTTCTGCTGAATCGATAGTCAGTTTCCTGATCTTTTCTTCGAACTGGAAGTTCATTCCAGTCTTTGAGTGGAGCTCTATTCCATCCTTGTACCACTGGACCTGGGCACTGGGGTCTGAGAGCTCACACTGCAGTATTATGGGGCAGCCTTGCTTAACATACTTGTGCCTTTGAGCTTCGGGAACATCTGAGAACTTCACCAGTGGGGCTGAGGAGTTTATCACGTATTTAAAAATTACATCCATTTTTCTTACTTCAAAATAATAAATATAAAAGTAATAAACAAAAATTTGCCACTGCCTTATCACTGCATTGATGCTATTGATATTTAATAAATAATATTATCAGACAAATCTTAAACTCATATGGAGCTCCCCTGAAATATGTATACATAATATACTGAACATTCTTTTTCATCATCTTTAAACTTACAATACTCTAAGTATACTGTGAAATTTGAATTTGAAATGTATTTTCCTTTGCTTGGATCTTTTTTTTTTGGATTATTGATAAATGAACATAACTAAATTAAGGCTCATTTTTACTCATAGATTATTATTTTTTCTATAATACCGTATGCATTTTAAATCATATTCACAATATTTAAAAAGTACGTCCTAAAATTATTTGCAACTTTATTCCTGTGGTTAAAAAAAACAATTAAATAAAGTTCAATTGTAAAGTTTGTCACTTTAAATTTTGAATCACCTTGAACAACCACTTTAAATGTAATGTCATCCTCCACAACTGCACAGATGTACAGTCCTGTGTGTGACATTTCTGCTGATTGGACAGTCAGTTTCCTGATGTTCCCGTCTGATTGGATGTCTATTCCAACTTGTGGGTGGAGTTCTATTCCATCCTTGTACCACCAGACCTGTGCAGTAGGGTCTGAAATCTCACACTGCAGTACAATGGGGCAGCCTGCTTCAATGGACTTGATCTTCTCAGCTTCAGAAAGATCTTTGAATCTCACTGGGGGAGCTATAGATAATTTTAGTCATTTTAATATAGAAATTATGACAATTATTGTATGCGATAGCTAAGATAAATAATGCATTTTGAAAAAAATGTTATAAGCTGTACAAAAACAAAGATTATATCCTTCAAAAGTCAAGCTGCAGACATTGACAAGGTAATTGTGTTTGGTTATATATGAGAACACACAATCACAATAAAAAGAATCTTAAATCACCTTTGACATCCACATTAAACTCGACAGCATCACCCTCTGTCTTGCAGCAGTATACCCCAGAATGGATAAAATCAGCTGACTGGATAACCAGTCTTCTCATATTGTCATTTGATTGGATGTCTATTCCAGTCTTTGGCTGAAGCTCTATTCCATCCTTGTACCAGCAGACCTGGGCAGTGGGGTCTGAGAGCTCACACTGTAGGTCAATGGGCTGACCTGCTTCAATGGACTTGTTCTTCTCTAATTCTGGAATCGCTGAAAATCTCAGTGTTGGCACTATGGACTCTTCAGTGTGTCAAAGAAAGGTGAAATGATTATGAGAAAATAGAATTTAAATGTTATGGATTTATATGTATATTATGTATAGCTACCTAGATACACAAACGTTAGATACTCATTACTTGTGATTTTGTATATTTGTTTAGTATGGTCACTATATAGTATTAGAATCCATGTCAAGTCTCACAAAGCATTTCAGTTGTTTAGTATTTTGAATTAATCCTGGCCTTTATTGCATTAATTGCTTAATGTCAAGACGGAAGTGTTAGCGCACTGCTTTTTTCCAAGGAAACTGCATGTTAGTTTATGAATATAACTAGAGCATAGTTGCAGGTCACCTTTGACGTTCACATTAAACTGGACAGCATCATCCATTGTCTCACAGCTGTACAATCCTGTGTGAGAAAGCTCTGCGGACTGAATGATGAGCTGTCTTGTGGTGCCTTCTGATTTGATATCTTGTCCAGGCTTTGAGAGGAGCTCAGTGACATTCTTGTACCAGGATACCTGAGCAGTTGGGTCTGAGACCTCACAGTGCAACACAATGGGACAGCCGACGTTGACCGATGTACACCTCTCTAGTTCAGGAACCACTTTGAACTTGGTTGATGGAGCTAGAAGTGTTTTAAGTCATGAGAAAAAAAATCATATTACTAAATGTGAATCATCAAGATAGACCTGCTTAATTTCTAAGAATTTTCAAGTTGATATGATTGAATAATGACACAAATCAAGAATTGGTTAGTATTGCTAAATATTGCAAATGCCCACACCCAAAAAGTTGCTTAAGAATAACAGAAGCAAGGATAGTATGATATACATTACACAAAAGTAATATATTCTCTTCATGGTGTTGATTATTTAAATCACCTTTAACATCCACCTTAAGTGTTAAGAGATCATCATCCACTTCGCAACTGTATTCCTGTGAGTGACAGATTTCTGACTGGGCAGCCAATCTTCTCATGCTGTCTTCAGACTGAATGCCCAATTTGGCTTGCGGTCTGCACTTTGTTTCATCCTTTTCTGTTTGCCTACGTGGTGCTGAGGGCTGGCATTGCCACATTACTGGGTTGTCTGTTTCAATGGGCTTGCTCTTCTCTACTTCAGGAACTGCTGAGAATCTCTCTGAAGGTGCTACGGGTATTTTCATGTATAGAGAGAAAGGCTCTCAGTAAGCTATTGTTATATTCAAAGAAGGTTGTTTCAAATGAAACACATTTGTTATCCGTGCATATTTCAAAGAGTAAAAACATTAAGGAATGTAATTTAAATTATGTTCTTGTTATAAAGAGTTCCACGAAAAGAGCAAAGAAAATCCATTGGGAATTTAAGACATTTAAGAGGATCGACCACAGTAACTGTTGGTCTAAAAAGACAACCTAGATTCAGCTTTATTGATTTAGAAAACAAATCACACAATAGTTTTGAATCATCTTCAGATAATTCATTCTTGCCTTCATTCATTCATTCATTCATTCATTCATTCAAAAAACTGAAACTCTTCTTGAGGTCTATGGCAAATCAGACACTTATCGGCGACAGTACATTAGCATGAAGAGATACTGTACATGGAGAGCACATAAAATCTTCCTTGTGTTTGTCTATGTTCCATTCCATAGGTATTTGGTTGAGCAGCATCTAACAGCTGGTGTTAGATGAGAAAAACATATACACTTACATGCTGTCTGCTGAATTCAGAGAAAACGGATATTCCGAGTTGCAAATCCTTGACCAATGCCATCAGCAAATAGGAAATTTCCAAGCCTTAATTATTAAGAGTAGGATGAAATACTTATTTAAAACATATTATATGAGAAAAGGATAGAGAGCAAATTCACCTTCAACATCCACCTTGAAAGTTATGACATCATCAGCAGTATCACAGCTGTACACCCCAGAGTGAAAGAAGCTTGCTGATTCGATAATCAATCTCCTTACAGAACCTACTGATTGGATCTCTAGCCCTGCTTGTGGGTGGAGCTGCTTTCCATCCTTGTGCCAGCAGACCTGGGCAGTGGGGTTTGAGAGCTCACAATGTAGTACTATTGGGTTGCCTGCTTCAATTGACTTCAATTGCCCCTCAGCTTCAGGAATAGTTGAAAACGTCACTGGTGGAGCTACAGGCAATGATTCATAACAGAATCATGACAAATTAAATAATGTAGTCATTCTGGTTTATCTGAACAATTCAATATAATTGATCTCATATTTTATTAAATAAACTGCACTTAAATATTACTGTATACTATATAACAAACTTCCAGAGAGAAACTTAGCAGCTATATTAGCCATGAGTGTATTTAATACATTCACAAGAACTGCCTGCTATGAGACCCAGAGGAGACATTAGTTGGACCAATAGAAATGCAAGGGATTAATTTTAGATACACTGATACGGAAACAGCCATAAATCACCTTTGTTATCCACGGTGCTCTGGACAGCGTCATCAGATATCTCACAACTGCACTCCCCAGAGTGAGGCAACTTTTCTAATTAGACAAAGCCAGAAAGAAAACAAGTTTACCAGGCATGACCAGAAAGGTTAAAATAAGTCGAATTAGGAGAACTAAGTGAAACCAAAAATCACCTGCAACTTCCACATTAAAGTGGAGGTCATCATCAGTAGTCTTACAGATGTACATCCCAGTGTGAGATAACTCAGCTGACTGAACTGACAGTGTCCTTGTGATGCCTTCTGATTGTATGTCAAGATCAGCTTTTGGCAATTGTTGTGTTCCATCCGTGTACCAGCAGACCTGGGCAGTGGGGTCTGAGAGCTCACACGGTAGTACAATGGGTTGGCCTGCTTCAATTGACTTGTTTTTCTCTGCTTCAGGAACAGATGAGAACCTCACTGGTGGGGCTACGAACGAGCGGATTGATTTAGTCATACTAAATATGCCCCAAATATATTAAGTATTTATGTATTTAAAAGACTGGTTATTAGGAGGTAGTTGTTTTTAAGGCCAGCATTATAGCTGAAAATCAGTTGAGAATTCAGAATTTGTAAAAAAGAGTGATAAAAACAAAATCAAGCGAGCAGAGTAGGCTAGCGTTGTTAATTGCAATTGGACACACATCAAGTTAATTGTAAAACAAAGAAAAACCAGATAGTGGTAAATCACCTTGCAAATCTAGGTTAAACTGAATGGCATCATCCTTTGTCTCACAATTGTTTGTTCCAGAATTGGAGAACTCGGATGTCTGGGCAACTACTGCCCTCGTGATGCCATTTGTTTGGTTGTCTATACCAGCTTGTGGGTGGAGCTCTTTTCCGTCCTCGTACCCGCAGACCTGGGTATTGGGGTGTGACAGCTCGTGTTGCAGTACAATGGGGCAGCCTGGTTCAACGGACTTCGGTTTCTTTACATCAGGAACAGCTGAGAACCTCAGTGGTAGAGCTACTGGTGATTCTTAATAGAATCATGAAATGCGCATCAGTGTTATGTATTTTTTTGTGTGACAGATCCAGTTTTTCACTAATTTGTGATATTCAGAGTAAGTACTTCAGGAAACTTCAGAACAAAACAAAGCATCACAAACAGAACAAAGTATTCCACCAACAATTATCAACAAACTATTCTAATGACAATTATGGCTAAAACAAAGTAGACCACAGAATTGTTAATAACATCCAGAATTGGTCACTGGTACTCATAAGAAACTAGATATCATCTTAACTACCATACAGTTGCTCAAGCTGTCACTATGAAAGTCCAATGCTTGAGAACGGTCCTATTCTATCATTCTACTTTGCAAGTCCATAGTATCATCTGAGAGTCCACACTGCAGTATATAGATATAGATAAGGTATCGTTCTATCTCTCACCTTATAGCACAGCCGAGAAGGTACCAGGCAAAGCTATAACCAAGGATTCATGACAGAATCATAATAAAATATTTTATTTATACTTTAAAGGGTTGAAGGTTTGATGTAATTTCTATTAACATAGTAACCTTGTTAAGTATGTATAATTAACACACAACATCAAAGACTGACATTGTTAGTCACCTCGTGAAAATGCTGGGTTAATTTTGAGAGAAGGAAAAACAAAAATGGTACAATCACCTTTGATGTCCACATGAAACTGTATGGAATCATCCTTTGTTTGGCAACTGTATAACCCAGAGTGCAAAAGTTCTGCTGACTGTACAGTCAGAGTTCTGACGGTGCCTTCTGATTGGATGTCTGTTCCACTGTGTGGGTGCAGTTCTGATCCATCTTTGTACCAGAACACCTGAGCAGTGGAGTCTGAGAGCTCACATTGTAGTACGATCGGGCAGCCTGCTTCAATGGACTTGTTCTTCTCTGCTTCAGACAGTGCAGTGAACCTCAGTCGTGGAGCTATAGATATTTTAAATTACTTTTAATAAGGCAAACATCCTAAATATAGCTTTGTCATTCGGTAGATAAGTTACAGCTATTTGAAATATAATTAATTATATAAGATATTGTTTAAAATTTTATTATAGCAAGCCATTTCAAGAGTGATTTAAAATGCTAATTGCAAGTTGGTTTAAGAAACGTTTTGTAAAGTACAGAATTATGAAGACTATGTCTTTAAGACATACTAATGAAGACTATCGTTAAGACAAAGCCATAAATACGGCTCCAGACAAGATGGCAATTATTGTTAGTTGCAAGAATAAACCAAAGTGCTTGGTTAATTTTTTTCATAAAATCAGAAAAACAGCAAACTTTAAATCACCTTTTATGTCCACAATAAATTTGATGGCATCACCCTTTGTCTTGCAGGTATATACTCCAGAATGGATAAAATCAGCTGATTGGACAATCAAGTTTCTCACATTTCCATCTGATTTGATGTCTATTCCAGTCTTTGAGTGAAGCTCTATTCCATCCTTGTACCAGCAAACCTGGGCCGTGGCATCTGAGAGCTCACACTGCAGCACAATGGGCTGACCTGCTTCAAATGACTTGTTCCTCTCTACTTCAGGTATGGAGAAGAACCTCACTGGTGGAGCTATGGGTGTTTAATTAATTTGAAAGAAGATGTTTCTTCCTGGTAGTCAATGTGATATAATGATGATAATAATACTGTATATGTATATGTAATAACCCACTGTTGCACTGGAACATTTCAGCAAGCATTGTAGCTGAAATAGACATATTCTAGCACAAACAGACATATACTAGCATAAAGACCAGTAAAAAAATCTCAACAAGTCACTGAAATTTATGCAACCTGCCAGTTCTTACCTTCCACTTCCACATTGAATCTGATGACATCATCAATGGCATCACAGCTGTACACTCCTGAATGGGAGAACTCAGCTGAAGGGATGACAATCCTCCTCATAGTTCCCTCTGATTGGATGTGAAGATTATCAGATGTGTGTAGCTCCACCCCATTTTTGTACCAGTGGACTGGTGCCGGAGGATCCGACAACTCACAATACAGCACGATTGGGTTTCCAACTTCAATAAATTTATTCCGATCCATCTCTGAGAGGGGTTTAAATTTCACTAGTGGTGCTAGAAGTTCAAAAATACCACAAACAAGCAAATTGTATAATTATACATACAGGATCAGATATAATAATGACTTTCCATTATAGAACTTACATTGCAGGTTTCAAAATAGGAAAAAATAAGTTTTCTGTGCTTTGTTGTGTCATAATATGTTAAACTGTGACTCTTGCCACTACTGCAGTTCAGTCACCGTAAATGAGTATTTTGTTTGACATACCTTGAATGTAGAGTGCAGCAGAATCTCTTACGCCATAGGCAATAAAGGTGATCTCCGCTCCATTGTCTGCCTCTTGCACCCCGCGAATGCGCAGGGAATGGTGTGTTCGAGACCGTCGCATTAAAAATCTGTCATCGTCCTGGATTTGGGTACCATTTAAAAACCACGTTCCGATAACGGAGGCTGAGAGGTCGATTGTGAAAGAAGCATCCTGACCTTCTGGGACAAGAGCATCTTGCAATGGTGCTTGTATTTTGGCTACTGGCACTGAAAAAGAAACGATAAAAACAGGATCTATTGTCTTCCACATACCAAGTTGCATTTGAAGTTTATTTTATTAAATAGCATTGTCCATTATCACGAGATCTACAAACTCCCTGAGCAAATTCTGATTTCTTGGAAGCAGGGGTGTAGATAGGAACAGAGCCCCAGAGACACTGACCCCTTCTGAAAGGTGATCGGTTCCCAAAGTGCCCCCTCCCTTGACACTCACTGATTCAAAACACATCATGGACTAATAATAAGTTTTTCCCCTCTGTATCAATCATGGCACCTGTTATGCCCCCCACCTTAAAAAGTCATAGAATTGCCTCCTCTTGGGAGTCACTTACCAAGGTGGGCCGGTCTGGGGAAGTCCACATGGCCACTCTTGCCATACTTGTTGACACTACAGATGCGGAACCTGTAGTCCGCCTCACAGGGCACACTGTCCCCAAGTATTTCCACTGAAGTGGCAGAGTCCGTGGTCAGACACTGCAGCCACTCCTGGGAGCCGACCTCCTGTCTCTCGAGGACATATCCTGAAGGTGGGTTTCTGCGGGAGTCATGTGCTGGAACCCAGGACAGGAGGGCAGCATTGGCACGTTCCAAATTAATTTGGACATTGATCGGACAACTGGGCGGGCTGTGTCTGACAGCTGAGAAGAGGGGCAAACATAAATTAACAAATCAGCAGGTTTATTAATTTCTGTGGCATTTAATGACTGTGTAAAATGCATCTTCTCAAACTGCAACACTGCACACTAACATTTCACCCTGAGGTGCGACGACGTCTTCGATCTGCCCACAATGAACGTCACTATGCCAGAATCTTGGGGCGAGGTGTTGACGAAAACTAGGATGTGAGTTTTGCCAAATGACTTTAAAATGGTTTGATGAGTCTCTCTGAGCTCAACCCCATCTTCGTACCAGTGGATGTCCATTTCTTCCTCCTCCACCTCCACACAAAAGGCAGCGTTTTCTCCTTCAAGAACATCCACTTTTCGTGGAAGCTTGCGCACAATCGTTCCTATGGAAGACAGAACAAGGGACAACAGCCATTCATCATTTCAGCTGAAGAATAGATAAATAACACTAATAAAGCAATAGCACCTAAATGGAACCCATCCCATGTACTACTGTGATGCAGGGCTGCGCTGATTTATTTTGCAGAATGGCTGTTGTTCCATATACTCATTTAGGTATGTAGGCACCTAGGACAGCTAAGGGCTTCCTAGAGAAGTTGTGTTATGTGAATTGTAGCAGGAGAAATTGTAACTGTGTGAGCTGATTCTCAACTATTTAATGAACAAAGAGAATTTATTATATTTTTCTAATGTATGGATGCCTGGTTGTTTTTTTTTTTATTTTCACACTGTTTGTGTAACACAGGCACACATTTGCTAAATGCTACTATTGGCAGTAGACACTTACCTCTTACAGACACTTCAGCAATGCTCCGCCCTCCATCTGCCATCTCGCAGAGATAGATGCCGTCATCGTCTGCTCCGATGTCGCGGATAGTTAGGCGTCGTTTCGTACCCCATTCTTCCATCCCGTACTTGGCCCCCGGCTGTAGCCGCCGGTCCTCTAGGTACCATGTCGTAGGCACCGAGTCCTCAGGGACCTCACACTCCAAGATGGCGAGGTCCCGCTCCCATACCTCAAGATCAGTGAGCGGTTGCTTGAACCGTACAAGTGGTTCTTGAGAAGGAAAGGGCAATTAAATACACTGCAGAGCAAGTTGCTCTTAAAAAAACACTTGACAACAGCGATGTAGGTTGCAAACAAATGTGGTTCTCCATGCCAAATTACACTACAGATGAAGAGTTGAAAGTATACTCCGTTCAGCAGTGCACATCATAAAAATGCTTACTTGTACCTCTTTGTTGAGATTTGTGATTAGTGTTTTACTTAATAATCGCCCATCTGCCATTTGACGTTATGCTATTCTAACAGTCAGCCTGCTAATATGCATAATGTAGATATGTCAAATGAGAAACCTTGACTAGACAGAAGCAGGAAATCTTTTATATTATCAGCTCCATGGCTTCAAATATAGTCAACATTTTTGGGCAGCCATGCGATTCGTAGTAAACTATGCTAATGATGCACATACAAAAATAATACACATAAATACTTAGACGCTTAAGAAAAAATTATAAATTGAACTGTCATTAATAGACACACCATATTATGAAGTTATATAAAAGAAATAAACTGTAAAATAATATGAAAATAAATATCAAATAAGACAATGGAATAAATATGAATAAAAGAATAAGAAATTAATAAAGAATAAGAAAATAAATGCTTCTTTTAGTGTTTTGCTTTTACAGTATTGCTACAGTATTTTACAGAGTGGCTTTTGCCACATTGCTGATACTTAAACCGTGTGGCTTTTGCCAAAATGTTATAACTTTGGCAGTATTTCTTTTGCTTTTCCCCTATTGCCTTTTCTTTTCTCCAAGGGCCAAGGTGTGAATCAGCTGGCTTTGGGCGGGTCTTCTTGCCTATGGTGAGTTGTCAATAGTGGGCATGCACATGACGCGACAGTAGGCGGTTCTCTGATTCCACCGACTGAGCATTTGTTTTCAGCGTGAATGAGAAAACATGAAATCAACTATGCTGCAGCCTGTTTCGCCACTCAATCCGTCTGAAGGGGCGTGTTCCGGTGGAATGGCCAAAGCCAACTGATTGACAGCTTGGGCCCTCGAGAAAAACAATACGGAAAAAGCAATAATGAAAAGCATTTTTTTTTACTGAACATTTATTTCCTTATCCTTTTACGGATCAACTCCTTTTATGGCACTCCTGTGCTTCCATCCCTTATAGTCATCTACTTTGTTAACTATCCACAGTAAAGATAATCTGTTACACATATCCATGGTTAAATTCAGACCTGGATTATCAAGGCACCGTTGGGCCCATACCTCCTTTTTTGGGGGGCGGAGGGATTCTGTGTTTTAAAACATAGGATTATAAACTATTGTAAGCTAATTAAATTACCCAAGCTTTCACCGCAAGCGTGAGCAGTCGATGATGATTGGGCCAAAAATATGTGGCATTTCCAGTATATTTATAAATATTTATACAGTAGTGTACTGTATAGTGTAATAAACAGTTTGCTGTTACCGCTAAGTGTTTTCTCCGTATGTGACAGATGAAAAGCTATGAGTAAAACTGAAATAAAAATAAAACACAGAAAAGACTCAGGAGATGTCTTATCTAGCATAGCATAGACACCGATAAGTGCTAACGTTAATCATCACCGGAAATACGAATAAACGATGCACTAACATCATACATGCATGTATTATCATCACTGCAATACATTGAATCACTGTTAGCGTCCTTTTGAACATTACCTAACGAACAGTTCATAGAAAATAAATGTCACTTGTACATATTAAATATTTACATACGAAACCAATAAAAAAAATCACAGTCTGCTTTCGAAGACGCAAGAAGAGTATAAGACACTTGAAAACTTAAACCTCGTGCACATCCGTGCTTTACGCGCTACTGGAAGTTCCCTATCCCACAATACATTAGGCACATATACATCAAACTAAGAGTATCGAAATAAAAGTGGATGGCCACTGATATGGCATATCAAAATAAAGGTCAATTATGCTAAACCATATACAACCTTCCTTCGCCGACCCAAATAAATCAAAGAGCAGAACAAACAGAATGGAATAGAAACAGCGCGCTCCCATTTCCACGGCCAAAGTTCTTCCACTTTGGCGGACTGCTGGTCTTACAGTGAGTCCGGGCGGTCGCTAGACAGGTAGGTCGTTAAGTGAACAGTGTCTGTAATTAGCGGAGCAAAGTGAGCAGATGTAATTATTTTTGTACTCCAGTTACATTTAATGAATACATTTTGGTTGCATCTTCATATTTATGCATAGGAGAATTCAATCAATAACCAATATACCATTTTGTCTAATATACTGGCGTGAGATTTTCAGGTCAAGAAAAGTCTGTTCACACATTTACATGTGTGTAACAGTTTTATTACCTTGCAAATAGTCTGTAGGGTTTGCAAACTATCACTTTTGGTGTGGCTAATTTTAGGATTATAATGGAATAATAAGGATTTGCCGAAAAAATTATTTGGTAAGCGCGAGAGCCAGAAAGCGTGAGAGTTAGCAACCCTGTAAATACGTAAGCGATACTGACATATTACATAGCGTACGGAACTAATGTCAGGTAATTATTCAACAAACAACATATAAAACATTGATAGTAAATAAGGGTCATACTGATAGTAAAGTGTGATAAATATATTTAATAAAATATTTAAAATGTATGAACGTGGAGAAACCGACAAAAACCATTAATTATGCAAGACTTAGCTCTAACTCCAATGCAAGGTAGGATGGATCAATGGGCGGTATAAGCGCGAGGAAAGGGCTTGAGGTTGTGCGCATGCGCAGTACCCAACAGTTGGACGGTCTTTAGGTAGGATGCAATATTAGAACATCTAATCACAAATTTATTTGTGGGTAGATTTAATGAGATTCATGAACATGTTTTCGGGTCATATAAGTAAAATATTAATAAAACATGTGTCCTTTCTTGATCGTGATCGATTCTCCTATATCTAACAAGTATCGAACAAAAGCGACTTATATGTCCACCCTTGTTTTGGGTAGGCGGTGTAGTTTCGAATTACGTGTGAAGTTTAGCCTCGAACTTTCCCCAGTTCTGTTGTGCGGTGTGTAATCAACACTGGAAAGTGACCAGGAGTTCCAAAGGTACCCATTAAAGACAGCCTAGGAACTTGTAAAAATGGCCCAGGTTCCGGAACTTAGGTGTGAAAGCCCTATTGGCGCGGTCCCAGCTCGGACAATAATTAGCATTGGAATTGTAGAATGAAATTCCTGGTCCTGCTCGGTTCTTGGTGACAGTGGAAAAGCGCCATATATTATGAACAGAAGGAAAATATAAATAGATAAAAATCAAACCCACAACCTGGAACATATGGGAGAAACAACAGGTAAACTGCCATGTTGTCATTCCATGTACATGTGCTGAACAATGTAATTTTTAATGTTAGTATTACAACTCTATAAATTGAAACTTAGTCGTATATTATAATGTATGCTTGCAATTCACTACCAGCTGATGCTGCAAGTAAGGTAAGTGGGGTTAGTGGCAACTGTTAATCAAATTGTCTAAACATCTTGGGTAGGCCACAAACTGTAAGTGACACCGTGAAACAGTACCAGACGGTTGTAAATGAAGAATTTGAACCCTTGAGGGTGGTCATGAAAGTGCATATTTAACTGACAAATCACTGTTATCTTTGTAAGAAGACACATTTTCTTCATGCCGCAATATCCTGTCTTGCCAAATAAACCTTCGTAGCGTCTTCGCCCTGACACCTGTTTTATGAATGTAAGATGAATTTAAGTCATATTTAAAGTCCAAGTTATGATAAAATGGTGTTTCGCCAGCATTCAGCCGCTTCCCTGGACCCTGGTTGTAATTTGAGTCCCTCCTATGCCACTGGGGATGTCTGTTACATGTGCAATCCCAGGGTCACGTGGAACGAAAGTGAGTCTGCAGACCTCAGGGGTGCTAGAATCTGCATTATGTAAATGGGCCTGGCTTGGTCAGGTACACTTAGAAGTCCCACAGTGCATTTCAGGCAATTAAGATATTTCATTAAGGCTCAGATAGATTAGGTTGCTGGGAGCGCTGATACATCAGGTGCCAAATAACTGACATATTGCATTAGCAGCTGGCTCACTAAAAATCTTTACCACACTTCAGTTTATCCATCAATGCTGATAGGATAGTAACAGCCCAGATACCAATTACAAGGGCAGTTCCACACTAGGCATTTAACCAATTACAGTAGACATACTGCAATTACTTTGTACTGTCCCAGCAATATTTGGGTGTACGATTGGACACTTCAAGCATAAAAAACATACAAAATCACACAGATCCTTGCTCTTAAGGCCAACTGTATATAGTTAACTTATAACAGGTATTATGTTGAGATTCTGAGTTTAAATGCATCGTATAAAATAATATGCACAAAGCCACGTGTACCTTTCACGGAGAGATGCACAGCGCTGAGGGTCTGTCCTGCCGTGTTGGATGCTGCACAGACATAAAGCCCATTGTCCTGTTGTTTACAGTAGAGCACTTTGAGCGTGAAATACCCTTCTCGGTCTTCATACAAGAGATAACGGCGCCCAGACAGGATCAGCCTCCCGTCTTTCCGCCAGATTATCTCCGGTTTTGGTTTTCCTGTCACAAAGCATCGAAACTTGGCATGTTTTCCTTCTGTGACTGCAAACATTTTCACTTTCGCCGAACTGGGAAGGGGGTCCTCTTTTACCCGTGTGGCCACCTGTCTGCCCGCCCGTTGTTTGCTCTGATGGGGTTTCCAGTGGCCGTTAGCGTAGCCATTCCGTGTACTCTCTTCTTCATGTCCAGGGCCTGCGTCAACTAACAGCACGGCCCCTGCTAATCCCTGCCCAAACTCATTTCTAGCCTTGCATGTGTATACTCCACCATCAGGAGCCCGAGTCTTAAATATCTTAAGCTGAAACCAGCCTCCATCCTGGTAACCCACACTGAAATGTGTGCTCTCAAAGATCTCACTGAGCTTTTTTCCATCCTTCTCCCAAACCACTTCAGGTCGGGGATTACCCCAAAGTTTGCAGGAGAAGACGGCATCCTCTCCTCGGCCCACCCTGGTGGAGAGGGGCTTGATGAGAAAGCGCGGTTTGTTTTCCTCTCGTAGCTCCATCTCCTGCGCCTCACCCTCCACCTTCAAAGTGGCAGCTGCATAGGTTTCCCCAATACTGTTCTTAGCCTTACAGATGTACTGGCCACTGTCCTCCATACTTGCTCCGGATATGATGAGATTGTAGACGTTTCCATCTTCGAACAGACGATAGCGGCCCTCGGGATGAATCTGCTTGTTGTTCCTCTCCCAGATGACAGCTGGACGAGGGTCACCACCAATCTGGCATTTCAGGGCAGCATCAGTACCGCTTTGCACGACTACAGGGCGAGGGTAGGCCAAAAAACGCGGCGCACCACCAAATACATCCATGTCTCACGTCGCGTCACCGGCATGCAATCGCTGCCTGTCACCGAGGTGGGACAGAGTCCTCCTCTTCTTTATTGTACCAAAGCTTTAATGCTTTAAAACGTCTAAAAAAGATAAGAAAACAAATAAAACTGTAAGCTATTTTGGGAACACACGTTTTATGCTAATAATGTTGTTTCCATATGATGCATATAGGCTGGTTTGCTTCAACATTTCAGTTAGATGTGAACTGCTTGTTTGCATGTGTGTGAGTGTGTGTGAGGGAACAAGCTGTGTTATCAGTGGCTATGGATTTAGAAATAGAGGACTCTCCTCAGAGTTGTGGGGTCATATTTCACAGGGCGTTTACTCCCCAGAACTTTCTGAGATAGCTTCTCTGTTTTTCAGGGGAGCCCGAGCCTGCAGTCAGGGGGTGAATGGCCTTTCGTCCGGCCGAAACCGCGGCCAACACAGCTGGTGCTGTATTTCAGTAAGAAAGTGCTTAAAATAGTTTGCCTAAATAAAGTTCTGTGAGAGGGCATGTGTCAGGTATCACAAAGCAGACCCTGGAACAACACATGCTCACACAAACATACGTCTGACAACTCATATGTAAGGAAACATGCAAATAAAATCTGCTAAGTTTCCATCACACTGCTATTGACGGCTTATAGTGAGAATTTGTACCCTGTTTAAAATATATGGTCAGAATGATGTTAGATTGGCTGTTCCACGTAATGAATAGAGAGGACAGAATGTTAAATAAACCCTTGCCGAAGAATCTGAGTTAGCAGGTTTGCATTGTCATGTCTTTAAACAGTCTGGTCTTCTTGATTTATCTTTTCATATCTTGAGTTCATTATTGGGCTTGGTTACAGCAGCTGCAGTTCATAGTTATGGGGGAACCAGCTTGAGGCTTGCTCATGCCTTATACCAGCTTATACATATCACATGGTTTGTAGTTCCTGTCCTACCAATGTACAACAGTCTCCAACAGATGACCATCTCAAAACTCGCTCATAATATAAACATCATATTCCCCTAGATACTTGCAATGCCACAGTGAATATCTTTGTGAGTCAGATCTCTATGACAGTTATAGTTTGAGACCATTAGCCAAATGTGTGAAAGTGACTCTACAAAACTGTTGAGTCCCTCTCTTCATGCTTAAGTTTCATATGTTGTAATAATTGCCTTCAGCTATGTTTATTGGTGACATTTGTCTATCCATCGGATATAACTGGAATGAACGCTTATATCTCATGCTGTCATGCAGTCCATGGAGTCTGATTTAAAACAGCATGAACGGGTAGGAGAACAGATAATTATTTCAGCCGAATATTCTCCCATGCTCAGCAAGTGGCATTTTTCATGTAACAGTTAACGAGAAGACGATGTTGTGACATCTTATCTGGTTGTCGGAAGTAATTAACCCCTGTGTCTGGTTCTCTAATTTAATTAGAATGACCCCTGGCCTCTCACATGACTTACCTCTTCTCTGTCCTCAGGGACAATATTGAGTGCACATTCCACTCTCCTACTGCCGTCCCGCCAATGCAGGCCGACTTCTGCTTTGTCAGGCTCCCAAATTATTCCTCTGCGATTGGCTTGTCTTCTGTTTACAGTTGTAATCCTTTCTCTTAAGAGCGAACAACTTGGTCTGTTTGCCCAGGTAGTCTATCTTACCATGGTGCAGTGATCCGTTTTGCGAGTGCTTATCTTGTCAAAAATCTTTATTATATTGCTTCGTTGCTACTTCAACCATACTCGTGGGGATCTGGCAATCGCTATGGTCCTGAATCGTGTGATACCCTAAGTGTCATTGTTCATGGCGGACTGTTAAATGCTTTCGCAGCTGCTGCTGTCCCCTAAAAATACCATCAGCCTCGATGACAGCACTGAAGATAAGTAAGGCCCCTCCATTCACTTGCTAGCAAGAGCTAAACATAGATTGGATGGTAGATCCAGAGCAGAGTGCTGAGCATACATGAACCTTGCAATAAAACTGAAGGTGAAGAGTGGCATGGTGACCCTAGGAATTTAATCACTCTTTGATTTTTTTTTGTTCCTTTGTTGTAACAGACAGAAAGGTTTATTGTATGGTTAGCAAGTGTTAGCTTCAGGTTATGTAGGTAGAGCATTGTGCATGGTGTATCTGCTCTTTGCTGGCTAGCTGGGTGCTCTGCTTATAGGGATACCTAATGTCATATTGTCATCGGTAAAATGATGATATTTGAAATTCTGCACTATAAGGCTTGTTGTACCTTTTGTTCCATTTTGATAGGATGACGATCCATGTGAAACGCTGTTTCCTTGGTTTTCATGCCAACGCTTTGACTTTTTTTCCATGCAAGAATGGAATGTAAATATTTGCTCAAACCTGATGGAATATATTAGTCTCATTCTAATCCTCAGAATCCAGCATCAGTTATTATTGTTTTTCAGAATGCTGTATTCCAAGTAAATCCTCAGGAATGTGAGACAGATTGTGAGTGCCACTCACTACAAAGCACCAGGCCCTTGCTGAGAATCCTGCTACAAAGCAAGCTATTTACGACACTCTTACACAGAACTAGGAGAGTTCAGCACATGATAACCACCTAGGAATAATCAGTCACTGGGGAAGTGAACCTGTGGCATAAAAAAATGCCCTGATTATACATTTTTTAAATGTCTTTTTCCAGAACACCCAGAGCAGTGTCATGGTGAGAACAGAATCTATTCCAGGACAAACAGGGAAGAGGCAAGGTATAGATGGGTAGGGATGGCAATCCATCACTGGTCCTTGTTCATATTGAAACAAAAACTATTTCATATGTTAAAGGCTATTTAACTACTTTTGATGATTATCTTTGTATAATTAAATTTTACCATCAAAAAAGCATGCTGAGTATTAAAGAGCAAGACCTGCCAATGGAATTAGTTTTTTCCATGGTACATAATAAAGTTATGTAGCAATAAAAAAAAATGTTTCGAAGCAGAGGGAATGAAAAATGCAAAATTAAATTGAACCCAGATTTTTCACAGAACAAACTACATTTCAGTACCAGTGAGAATTAAGGAGGTGATCCTGGGAAACACTTTTTCCAGTGTGCGCGGTATGCAGTGCGACTGGGAGATGCTGCGTGGGTGCAGAGAGCCGTGACCCTCAGCTGTTTAGAAACTCAAGTGTCACTGTCTCACAGTGCCACCTCTCTGGTTTCAGGCAGTGCAAGTAATATGATCTCACGCTGGACCTGAACTAGTGTTCCAGCAGTAAAAGCGTTTTACCCCAGCCAGTAAAACCAGAAGGGGTTAGTGGTCCTTTTCTGAAACTTCAACGTTCTCCCAAACTGTTAAAGAACATAATAGCTAACAAAGCTAATATACCTGTCTGCCGCCTATCAAGGTGAAAATGTAACAAAATTATCTTACATCAGTAAGAAGCTATTCGGATACAGTAATTAAACAGCATTAAAAAATGGTCCTGAAAATCAGTATAATGAATAATGGAGATCGCTAGCAGTCAGAAGCATTTGACAAGATACAGAAAGAACTGATCGCCAAAGTCCTGCAGAGATGCATGGTTTAGATTGGAATTCACTTATTGTGACAGAGTGTCTCACAAAAAGAGAAAGCATTAACTTTGTGCTGTAGTGATGTTAAATCAATCCAGAAATATTGGAGAAAAAGAAAAAGAAACATAAAAAATATGTAGTCCTCTGGACTACACTCTGTTACTCAAATATAAAAACTCATTGGCATACTTAAGAACATACCACAATATTGAATAGGACGTGTTGTCTGATTTATGGAGCATTTTCGTACAGAAGTGGTAATTATGGAACTTGGAAATTACTTTGCTATAATGTGATGTTTAAAGCATTACTATAACTAATTGCATTGCTAATTGTGGGAATTACTTCACTAGCTTTTTGTGGAAGTGGCGAAGGATTCGTAATAGCTCTTGTGCATGAGAAACACAAAATCCTTGGCATTAAAGTATCAACTTTAAAAAAAAAAAATAATTGTTTTCTTAGATTTCATGTCTTTGCAGTTTTTTTTCACTTTTACCTTTCTAATGTAACTAGAGCGCCCCTTCAGTAGAGCATTACAAAGAAACCCCCAGACGCTGCATGTGAGGTCAGGACTCTGAGTTACCACATGCGACATGCTGAATATAACAGTCTTTAATTCGGTTTTCATCGAGAGATCAGTTGAAATGAAGTTGTTTTAAGTCTGAGTGACAGATATCCCTGTGACATCTGAACAGTACGTGCAAAATAAGTGGGTGTCCTTTACTTCTGTGGGATCTGTCACTACATCAATACACTTGACTTCATTAGGAAACTATGTGCTCAGCAGAACAAAGCAGCACAGAGGGCAAGGATGCCCTGACCATACTGGCATTTACATGCATGTGGATCTGATACTCCCCCTGGTGGATAGGAGCTGTAATCAATAACAATCAATAATTAATTTCAGTGCAAGTGTGGTACATCAATCATGACGAATTATTGTTAATTTTAAATGTTCTTTTGTTGTTAAGAACAGGATCCCAGATTAATCAAATCCAAAGGAAATCTCTTTTCCCTTTTTGTGATTTTTGTTCCATTTTAGTGGTTGGTCTTATCTGCAGATATATGATTTGTATGCATTGTTGCAGTGACAAGAATTTGTTAAAAGTTTGTAGAGATTTACATTGTCACTACAGTGCAGCTTGTATAATTAGTGTAATGTGTTATTTCTTTACCAGTTTCATTCTTAGGCTAATCGGTGTGCTTCTTCAGGCACCCTGCTTGCCTTGAGGACTGCAGATTTTGTAATATGAATTGCCAAGATCAACATCATCCTGACAAGCCTCATATACCACTTTGGCACATCATGGGACCAGCAGACCCACTTTCTATGTCTGGCTGCAGTCCTGCAGCAGTGCCAACTACATGCCTTTCAGGCCACTTGTATATAAGATGTATAGTCCAGTGCCAAGCGCAACAACTATTATTGCCTCACTTCCTTACCAATGAAAGAGGCCTGGGCTGTTTATACCCAAGTAATGGAAAAGCCAGAGCATGTACTTAATTGAGGAGAAAAAACATGTTTTGGAACTGCCTCAATAGATAAGGAACCAAAGGAATCAAAAGACATCCTGCATTTGTCTGATGTTTTTTATCTACATCTTAAAATTTCCAAAGTTTTGTAACATTTCATCCATTTCTATATGAAGAATATTTAAACATCATCATAACACTAATAAATAAAGACCTAAAGTGAGGCAGCACCGTGATTAGCACTGTTGCCTCGTACTTTCGTGGGCTTGGTGTCCAGCCCTGGTACCTTTGTGGGTTGGTGTACAGCCCTGGTACCTTTGTGGGTTGGTGTCCAGCCCTGGTACCTTTGTGGGTTGGTGTCCAGCCCTGGTACCTTTGTGGGTTGGTGTACAACCCTGGTACCTTTGTGGGTTGGTGTACAGCCCTGGTACCTTTGTGGGTTGGTGTCCAGCCCTGGTACCTTTGTGGGTTGGTGTACAGCCCTGGTACCTTTGTGGGTTGGTGTCAAGCCCTGGTACCTTTGTGGGTTGCTGTACAGCCCTGGTACCTTTGTGGGTTGGTGTCCAGCCCTGGTACCTTTGTGGGCTTGGTGTACTTCCCTGATACCTTCGTGGGCTTGGTGTCCAGCCCTGGTACCTTTGTGGGTTGGTGTCCAGCCCTGGCTGTGTGTGTGAAATGTGATCGTTCTCCCTGTGTTTCTGTGAGGTGCTTTCCAGTGCAAGTCCAAAATGATGCTACTGTCTCCGAGTTGCCAAAAGTTTGCGATTGTGATTGTTTGTGCCTGGAGATAGATCAGCATCTGCAGTGTTTTATCAGCCATTTGTACCAGAACAGATGGATTTGAATGTGTGTTTTTTAACATATCAGATGGAGATTTTAAAATCTATTTTCAGGGTTTTCTATGCTGTTTTGTATTCCTATTCTTAAAATTTACATTCCTATGTAACTGCTTTGACACGTCTCCTTTTTCATTCATTTGTGCTGGTTCCCTCAAAGATAATATACCTGCCATCACTATCTCTATCATCTACCTGTAAACTCTGATGCTTGATAAGGAGCAGTTTATAACACTGAGATTTATGATAATGTCTCCAAACAAAGGTCTCCTTTTGGTTGAGCTTAAAGCCTCTTTAACATAATTGTTAACAAGTAACTTAAAGTGTGTCTCCTATGAGAAGTGGAAAGATTTATAGCCAAGCAGTTTTCCCCCAGCTTATTTTATCCCACCTGTTACATTCCAGGCAAAGTCAACATTCCAATAGGCATGTCTGTGCTATAATGTTCAGAATCTGTGTTTTGGGGATTCAATGACAGTAACATAAACTGAACTTTACTATAGGTTTATATCTATACCTGGCTTCCTTTTGTTCATCTAGCCTCCTCACACATTCAGTCACTCAGCAAACAATGAGTAAGATCCTGTTCACTTACTGAACCAAATCATCACCTGCTTATTGTCACAATATGAAATATAAACAAAATGTGCTAAAAGTGAATATACTGTGTATGACACCTATGTCATTAAGGTAAGGGTGGGTGTGTATGCAAAAAATAATAACTGTAATGGTAACATTTTGCAAATCCACGCGAAAATGATAGAAGGTATCATGCCCTAGGTGGGCATACAATTTGAGATTAGCTAGATTTTGCACAGTTAATATTAATTTTTAATATTCCAATTTTGCACTGTCATAATTTGGAGCACTAGCTTCCACCAGTGGGTGAAGAATGAATAAAAGTTACAAAGAATTCTTTCCTCAAACTATATAGCGGGTATCAAATGGAATCTAATTTTACCCAAGTGCACAAAATGACCATTGCATTGAATTTGCTTGATGTTGCAAGATCATTTATGTGCACTAGGTGGCGATAGGGATGTAGCTATTCAATGCTTTTACACCAAAAGATGTACTTCAGATTAATTGCCTGTACCTCCCTGTATATTTGCCTGGACATCTGAAATGTATCAAAGAATTATAACATTATTATATGAGATGTTCTTGGTTTCTTGACAGATATGCTTGGAGTCAATGTTCGTGAGGCTGCAGTTTTGTGTCTGTTCTTTTTATTGATGTCCTGATTCATGAAGCAGTTTTCGTTGTTGGCAGTCGTGTGACAGGTTTCCGGAAGGTGTTAAATTGATCTCTCTCAGTTCAACTTCCATCATTTACAATTAAAACAGTTCACACAGGGGAATGTTTGAGGAGAGGTGCAGGGAGATAACAGGGGGATAGTAGGCATCTGGAATTTAAATGGCTACCTGGAGAGCCTGGAGGGTCAAAAGTGCCACCCTCCAGGTAAATAGCTAAGCAGTGTGATAGAGAAGTATGCTGGATCGGAGGCCTGCATGTGTGAACAGGATGGGCCGCCAACAACATGTCTGGAAACAGATGAGGTAGATTCCAAGCCGGGGGCTGTTGGAGAAAGGCTAACAGATGCCCCCAGGATTCCCGCTTTAACTTCCCACTACGTAAATCTCAAAGGTCTTTCCTGAACACTTCCTTCCACGCACATCCACTAGCACCCCCACACACTTTCCACAGAGAGGCAGAGGTATTTCCTGTGCGTCTTGACTCTGCCCTGTTTTTAACATTATTTCACAAATGCACAAATTATTGGCTTGGCAGTGTTCATGCCTATCCTTGGTTTTTTTCATGACTAGCTAAAGGGTGGTTATTGGGAGGCAATAAGTTAATCACTCAAGAAACAGATCATTTTTAGAAACTTTCACCATTTTGTATGTCAAAACTAAAGTTTTGTTAATTGCATGCATATTTGTCCGGACTTCTGTCATGTTTATGTATCAAGTAGTTGTGGGCTGAGAATTTTTGTTAATCATAATACTAATTTAGCGTCTCTGTGTCAAACATGTTAAACATTATTTAGTACTGATGTGTATTCTTGTCTCCAGGTTACTGATGTTGGACTGCTGACTTCCAAAGGAAGTTATAGTAAAAGAAAAGTTAAATATTAAATAATAGTCATGAATCTTCAGTTTGTAGCAAAGATGTGATGCTGTGGATTATCATTTAACAAAGTGGTGTCATTACACCAAAAGGGTGGGATTTAATCTGGACCAGGCTGTGTTTCTCATTTTCACATAGGTTTTCAGTGGGTACCTGGGTAAATATGTGTTTCTAAAACGCGCGTTGTGTCAGTTTATCTTATGAATTGCTTTTATTTTTTCGGAACATTAGCCTGTTGTGTTTAGCTAGTTTTACACATCCACTGTCTGCCCAGAGACTCAGTGGGATCTCCTAACTGGCTTTCATTAGACGCGCTCTTTCATTTTGTTAAATCTTGTACAAATTAAATGAAAATTCAACCTACAGTATTGATACATGGAGGGATGTTTGAGGTAGGCCTTAGGCCTTCAAGTAGGCCTTAGATCTCAACATAAAGACTGCCTTTTCAAATTAGCCATTGTTAAGAAAGCCAAATCGTCACAAAATGCTCAAAAAATTAGCCACAAATAGAAAGTTTAAAAAGTAATAATTGATTAATTGAAAAATGTTTACATATATCGAGAATAACACAATTATATATATTTATATCTGTAATTCACATTCAGTATATACATTAGAGGAATCATCTGATGATGTTTGTGGGGACAGTGTACGTAGATGAAAGGACAATACAGAAGCTCCTCACTTAATGACCTACCTGTTTAATAACCGCCCAGACTTACGACTGGCTCTCTGACCAGTTTGAATTGAACACTGCACGAGAATTTTGGCCATGGAATCAACAGCGTGGCGTTTCAGCGTCAAGTGTCTCACCTCACATCACCCTTTCTCAGTCTCAGGCTCAGTCTTGTTCCCGCAGTCAGTCAGTATTCACTACACTAGTGTTTGCAATCGACAAGACTACATATTTAATATATTAATTTGTACTTTATTGTGCACCCCATAATACAAGATGTCTGCAAAAAGTAATGCACATTAGAGCTGTTTATTACAGTATACAGTACACTACTGTATAAACATTTATAAATATATGAAAAAGGTTTTAAATGGTGCAAAGGTGACATTAAAACAATATCTAAAGATGGTTGACACAAACCCACTACCAGTACAGTATGCTTGAAATATCAGTAAGAGGCAGCACCTCGCTCATCAACCAATTCCCTTAACGACCTAGTTGTAGGAACGGAACTCGGTCGTTATGTGAGGAACGTCTGTACTGATGTCTAAAGAGCGGCATTTGGAGTAGTTTCAAAATGTAACACACCACAGATGCCTACAGGGGCTGCTTCATTTTGGAATTTATTCTTTGGGTCTGCTTTGGGGCTCTTCTGGCCCAGAGTACAACCATCACCTTGGCAGCTCCACATGGAGAATTTCACTCAACACTTGCCACTCCGGGCCAGGTTCTGAGTGGACTCATGATACAGTAGGGAGTTGTGTTTTTGCTTTATTGTCATTCCCCTTCCTTTCCACCTACTGCAGTTTGGTCACTCTTTACCGACCTCATATCTCCCGCTGGCTGTCTCCGCAGTTCCCCTGCAGCTGATGTCCCTTTCAGCACAAGGACATTGTTGTTACAGGTGTGTCTGTTGAGACATCATCTGCTTTGAGTTATAAGGTAACAACAGGTGCACCGTTAGCTGTTTGGTGTAAATAAGCAATGCCATTATAAAGATTATAGTAGTGATGTTGTGGCTATATTTCCCTTTGTTAACTTTATATGGAAGAATATACAGTAATCCATGGGGGGAGATTCTATTTTTTTTTTTATTCTTTTACCCACAATAAACGAAGTCCCCACGAAGACCAAAGAAAACTACAAAGAACATGTGTAAAGCCTAAATAAAATTACTTTTCATAATATGAGCAGGGTGGCAGGTAATTTTATGCATAAACCTGATTGTTCATTAAGTCTATATATATATATATATATATATAAATAAAAGGTGTAATTTATTCTGTGGGGAAATTCTTTGTTCACAAACTCCATGAAACACACAGATACAGGGTCAACCAGAGAGCAACACCCCTGCAGGGGTTAGGGGCCTTGCTCAAGGGCTCGCTGGTGGCATCAGTCTGTCATCCCTGGGATTCAAACACACAACCTTCCAGTTGTAGGCAGAGAGTTCTAATGCACTGAGCCACTCACCAGCAGGTCACTGGTTCTGCCTTCACCTTGCATGCTGGGCTGCTTGGGATCAGGATGTGCTCCAGGGCCCTTCATGGCCAAGTGCTTGGAAGATGGACATGAAAAATGGCGCCATTTATTCGCTGATTATGCAATTCTACATGTTCCCAAATACAGTGCTGTAATGCTTGCATTCATTATTCTTGCATTTTCTGAATTTCCACCCAGCTCGCCCACCCTAGCGCTGACTGTCAGGATAGTGGGTGGCGGGTCTGTGCTGGACTGGGTTTGAGACAACAGGATTCCTGTGGAAAGCACCTCAGTTCTCAGAGGACGGTGCTTTCGGAAAAGCACATTTAGTTCTCTTTGGCGTTTTGTAAAGTCATTAAAGTAATTTATTGGAATAGTGAGATGGACTGGACCAATTCCAAGGACCCATCCATAGTGGAGAGAGGGTCCATGGGTTAAGGTATTATTTATAGTTAAATTTGTTTCAAATTAACATTTCAGGACAAAAGTTAAAAAAGTTTTGTGATGTAATGTAATGTCAATGTAAATGAAAATAAATAAATAAAAATAATTTATATGTGTTGCATGCAAGCAACTTTTTCATAGTTTTTCATCTCAGACAGGAAAATGACATTTGTGGTCTTCTTTATCAAATATAAAGATGCACTGCCCTCAACAGAATTTAATTTCAAGCAAGACCTGGGTAAGACTGTGCAGCATTTTCAAATAGGCTTTGTGTTTGTTCCTGGGACTTGGAAGATGGAAAATTTCTATCAACAACCAGCAGGCAATGTTTTTCTAGCTGTGTAAGCCATTAAAAAAAGACACGCTAAAATCATACCGCTGTGCTGTTCCACAATGGTTAAAAGCACACTGACACGTACAGAGACGTTTGTATTTTTTGAGTGACGTGCCCTGGTTTTTATCTTGTCATCGATGTAATGACAATGACGCAAACTCATAAATATACCCTTCAAATATCAAACTTTACAATGTATTAACTTGGCTGTTGATTTAAAAATACAAAACAACTGTGTTTGGCTGATGTTCATTTGAACAGAACTTGAAACTATGCTTAGCAATAATTGCACAGAGGCTGCAGTCAGTGCATGCAAACGTGATGTTGTAACTGGTAAATTCCCGAGCTTCAAAAGACTTGGATCCCCCTTCCCCCTGCACCGCTATTATAATAATCCCAGAGATCTGTGTATGAAGACGGCCAGCATCCTTCTTTGCTTGTCCATGCAACAACTGCTCTTTTGTACATGTTGTAACATAAACAGCACTCTTGCCACTTTTCATTGTTCATGTTTTTCGAAATTTAAGGTTCCAGGGAAAGGAAACTTTTGGATTTCTCTAAAAGCATCTACAAATCCAGATGCATGGATATCTAGAAAGTTTTGATTTGTTACATATTTCTTGATGGACCTAAGAGGAACTGTCCAAGCTGCTGGAACTAAATACCTAAAGAAGCAATATGAACAGATTTATGTCTGATAACCTGAGAGACTAAACTCATTTTTGACCTCATTTGACTTCAGATGTTTCACTAATGGGTAATGGAATTAAAGCATATTACTGTGACTTGAAACAAAATGTGGTGAGTTCTTAATTGTTTAATGGTGTCACACCTTCACTTAAATGAGGCAGTGCCCTGTGGAAGACCCTGAGAAATCACTAGGCACATTAGGAGCAGTGCCTAGGGCAGCAACAAAGCTGTGAAGTCTGCTGTTTCTGTTTTATTACAATGCAAATGAATACTTTCACAGTTTTACAGTTAGCTAGCATGAATAGATATGTTTTCTTTGTGGTGTTGAGTCTTTCCCTTTAAAAAACATTTAATTTAACCTGATATAGTCTAAGGTTATTTAAATATAAATATAAAAGATTACATAAAATTCCCAGAGTCTCTCTGATAACACTTGGTAAAGATACTGTCAGAAAGCGAAAACATTACATGAGATTTACACAACATTGTGATACTCGCATATCTCCCTATAACAATATAAAAGAAACATGTCCAGTTATTCAGTGATGTGTCGAAATGTCTATTTATTTATTTATTTATTTATTACTAGCATTCATGAGAAACACCAAATGATTTCCACCCTCTGCATGACCTGGAACAGTATGTGTATTTCAGCCTTCATGAGACCATGGCTGGTGCAGCCTCTACTGTGACACAGCTGTTAATAAAAGGCTTCCAGCGGATGTGTAAGATCACAGGGCTGCCCCGTGGTCTGAGGTTCTGCCAGGTGAAGTTTGCTGCAAGTTATTTAATTGTGACGGGTTAAACTTTATTTTGTTTTGTCTTGCACCATTTCTCTGGCTCTCTAATTAAATATTAATATTAAAATTTACTTTATATGTTATCGTTAAACTTTTCCACTCATTTAGAGAAATATGAAACATCTTTTAAAACTTATTCATTTAGCAGACACTTTTATCCAAAGCATCGTACAATTCAGAAAGCAGGAACAGCCTGTCCCTGAAGCAGCTCGGGATTTAGGGTCTTTTCTCAAGGGCCTGGCAATGACATCATTCTGCTGACCTCAAGATTAGATCGAGCACCACACCACCCTGAAACACAACTCTGTTGCATCTGCTATCTATTAGAAAGAGTGTGGGCAGTATATTATCCATTTGGCTCTCTTTAACGTTGGAATGAAGAGCTGGAAGCAGAGCTGATGAATCCTGTGAGTGTATGTTTTTGGTCAATTTACATCTGGCATGAGGCCATCACTTAAGAATATCTCTGAAGTGGATTTGTAGGAAACAGGCTGTTTGTATTTTAAATTGGACAACTTGTTTTTTCAAGTTTGACTCCGTGAGCGTGGAATTCATCATGGCTTTTGCTCATGATCTGTGAGATTAGATTCTAGAAGATCTGCTGTAAGCAGTTGTTCACACTAGAGCAGGGGTCTCCATCTCCGGTCCTGGAGAGCTACCGTCCAGTAGGTTTTCAATCATACCCGGCTTCTGATAAGCCACACCTGTTCTCAGGTAAATACCAGGAACATGTGTGGCTCATCAGAAGCCAAGTGGGATAGAAATTCGACTGGATAGTAGCTCTCCAGGACCAGAGTTGGAGACCCCTGCACTAGAGGGACGTAGGAATGGGTTAAAGGGTTTCACACGCACTTGTAACCCTGGATGAGATGAAGAACAGTACAATAGTGTGGATTACACCTTTTGTAGACCAGAAAGGAAATACTGGATGCTGACTGGCAGTATGCATGCCTCACAAAAGACTTGCTTTCAAGGCAAATGAATAAAATAAGTGATTGTGGGTTTGTTGAGCTGGCATATTTGCTCCATACTTTTGTCTTAGGACTCAACTGAAGGTTGTCTTTTAAAACAGGCAACAAAGCCAGGCACACTCCAGTCCAACATAAGGCACGCGAACATCTGCTCACAGGCCATCAGCAAGCACCAGTCCTCCTGAATTGCGTATCTTTGGGTTGTTGGAGAAAAATACATTAGGAATATTCATAACTGGATGCACACATGTACTCATTCACAAATTCCAACCAGCCATTTAGGTGTGAGAGAACCACGTTACAAGCTCAGTGATTATGCCACAGTGGCGGATATACCCTGGATGCCAGTCCATCACAGGATACATGTACATCCATGCAGTAGCAGCACTTTCAAAAGCACGTTTGTGTGCCTGTCTGTGTTATTCTAGTAATCCGGAACATCTAACAGAAAATGCATGTATGAAGTGAGGAATGGTTCTGTCCAATCACCAACAATATCAGGTCAGGCAGGCTTCAAATGAATGAGCAAATGAATATCTAATTTGGGAAACTCTTAATGAGTCAGATACGTGTACTGAAATTGTCTTAAAAGAATACTTAGAATCTGTCTTCAAATATGTTTTTCAAATACAATTCATTGACCTTCCATAAACATTTACTTGTCCCCATTCAGGGAAAAGAAGATGTACTGTAAACCTTTTCTTAGCCTTGGTGATGCATTTGGCTTCACAGTGGAATGCACTTTGGGTAGGAATATAGACGTGTCTAAACAGGAGCCCTATCGTCTGTGGATACTGAGGGCAGAGAGGAATTTGCTCTGCTTCAGTTCAAACACCTGAGCATTCACATGTTGCTTCCCAGTCCTGCATCTGCATTTTTAGTAGAATTTAAGCTATTTTCACTTTCCTTTATTTAAATTTTAAGTATTTAAGAAGATTAAAGTTAAAAATATAAGATAACCTGGGCAAGGTTGTAATACTACTTGGTACAATCGTTGTGCAAGCTGTTTTACATCTCATAGCTAGTTATTTAAACTAAATTAGCTTTTTTCTAATTTTAGCTAGTTATGTATACCTTGATACTTGTTAGTATAAGTACACAATGGAAAGCAGGTGGCTTGGTGCTTGATACTGTTGTCTCATTACATCTCCATGGTTGGAAATCTAAAACCCTCCTCTGCTCCATGTGTATGGACATCAGTTGTGCTCCCATTTCCATGCTGGTTTCTTCCATCTACTCCAGTTTCCAGTCAGCATCTGTAAATCTCCCACAGTGTGTGTGCGCTCCGTGCGGGCCGGGTAGCAAGCAGTCCAGGGTGCACACTGCCGTGTGCCCTATACAGCCCTCTGTGACCCTGAGTTTGGCAAAGGAATGCGTGTCACAGTGTAATAAATCTTTTACATTTAGGCATAATATTTATTCACTTAACCCGCCCATTTAGGTTAATAATTATTATTCAGGGCTGTGTCTGAAAGACCTATTCAAAAGTACCAACTAGTCGGTCAACACTGACAAAGTAGAAAAGGGGAATTCACTCTGGTGTGTCAATTGTGGTGCTTGTTTCAGAATAAAGTGCATCAATAATACAGCAGTTCAACTCTCTTTCAGTTTACTTAAGCTTCTATAACCTAGTTTAGTGGACATATTCAGAGCTGCAACACAGGGATGGACAATACTGCGGCTCTTTAAATAAGTAGGCTAAATATGATATGCTTTTTCTGTATAGTATTTGTTCTGCAGTGACGAAAAAACGCAGACCTTTTATCTATCCATTAGTACCTTTAAAAGTAACCATTAACCCGAGCTGGTAATACGACAGACATTTTCAGTTTCAGTTTCTTTGTTTTGAATTTTATTTAACCTTTCAGATTTACGCATTGAGGTTTTGCTTGGGAGCATTGTTCATAAACGAACAAAATAAAGAAACGGTGTAAGTGGGAAAGCGACCGCAAACAGTTAATGATCGAAGGGCGACGCTGGTCCCGGTGGCAGCCGCTCGTTACCCAGTCAGCCTGAGATCGCGATCCCTCCCTATGGAGACGCGTTAGGACCCTGAAGGTTTGCGTTTCTCCGACCTTGCAGGGCACTTTTCCTCTCTCTCTTGTTAGGAGTTGGGCTGCCCGGGCTCATCAGCTGGTCCCAGGGCTTTGACTCGCAGCTTAAGTGGGAAACGGACGGGGCACCTTTAGTTCATCTCTACCAGTATATCTCATGTAGTCTTGTAAGTGATCAAAAAGGAATCTGAGATGCACAAAAGGTAAATATGCATCTACCTCTGATCAGCCAGACAATGGA
Organism: Stomatorhinus ivindoensis; assembly: GCA_019775895.2. NCBI lineage: Eukaryota > Metazoa > Chordata > Actinopteri > Osteoglossiformes > Mormyridae > Stomatorhinus > Stomatorhinus ivindoensis. Next base: position 8,147,319 of record JABFEB020000035.1, read on the forward strand.
AGTTCTTCTTAGAGAAGCATTTAGATATTTATGTATACTTTACTTACAGGTGTTACATGTTGTTGGAGCCCTTAATATGCCTCATCATTTTTATCGTCATCCCAGGAAAATCGCAACGGATGGGTAAGTGTGTGCTTTTTTGTTTGAGATTCATTTAACAGAATCAGTTTGCTTATTAAGCTGCTCTTACTATGCTGGGTTGATTACTTTAGTGCATAGGATGGTATTCTTATCTATAAGGAAGAATGACGCCTCCGCGCATCCGGATAACACTTAATTCGGTTTAATAGATCTTGAAGCACTTTTATACCTTGCATTGGTCTTTGAATGAGATACTGCCGCAAATAACGCGCGACTTTGAAGGCTGCGTGGCGTTGCTGAAAGCAACTACTGCGACTCCACATAACCCAAGTGATTAGATCATTTTCTCTCAATCTATAATAAAGATTTCATTGTTTATAGCATTTTTGGAACAAAGAAAAAATGTTTGTTAATAAATCTTAAGGCAAAAATACATTTTACTAATTTAGTTGTAGCTGCATTATTTTCAAAATAAAATGTCACAGTATAAGCAAATTGTTTTTTTACGTTTTCACTGTCGTACTTCAGTGACGTTTTTCGTCCATCCTTAATGATTTTAAAAAGTACCTGTTAGACCGTAATGCCCATGTCTAGTGAAAACTACGTGATATTCGATATAGAAGATAGTGTTTCTTGTTAAATGCGGAACATAATTTTTTGGGGGGGTAATAGGCCACCGATTTATAAGTACACATGCTGTTGAGAACTACTCGAGAGTTACTGTCATGTTATGGATCATATAGATATTTTGTGTAGTAGTACATTAAAACTGGAATATGCAGTTATGCTAAATTCATGTTAACATGCGTTAATGATATAAACTTTGATTAACTTGCTACTGGTGCCAGTTTTGGGCGACTCTTTAAAATGCATTGTTTAGTGTTAACTAAACAATGCAGTGGCCTGGGTTATTTTCTTTGAGCACCTGACCAGCGGGAAGGCTCACAAGTCAAAGACATTTGGCTGTGACAGAGCTGTGGCTCTGCACACTGTTCACAGTTGGGCTTTCTTACTTTCTAAGTAGGAGGATTAGTGCAGATTAAATTTTCTATAGAGTGTTTTCAGTTTGGTGATTGAGACAAAGACAGCACTCTGGCAAAAGAATGGATGAAATCCAGGGATGTTTAATTCTTGTTGGTTTCTGCTCTTTGCCTATATCATTGTTTTAGACATTCATTTTAGAAGGATGGACCCAGATGTAGTGACGCATACTGTAGTTCGCTTTTCAGAGAATTTTCTGAAATTCTGATAATATGTTTTTTTTTCTGCTTGTCTGACGTATATAAGTAATGAATGTGAAATGTGAAAGTACATGCTACTATAGGTTGGTACCTGGATATTTAAGTACAAATACTGCAATGTCTCATTGTCCAGTTTGATAAATATTTGGTGGGTTAGTTATTCAGCTGTCAGATGGAAGGCAAGCGAGAAACTGAGAAGACCCCCATAAATATTTGATTGATGGGGATCAGTGTGGCAGCTTTGATATTAGCCAGACAAAGACTGGCCCTCGTCACCTCTTAAGAGCAGGACCCACTGCAGATTTGGCAGTGCTTAGATCTTGATGAGCATTTATTAAAAATCATTTATTTTATGATACTGTGATTTATGAGTTGCCCATGTTGGTTCTTTCAGAGAATATAGACAATGTAAATTTTAATGATAATAACCGATGCTTTGCCACAGCAGTAGCATTACGGGTGGAGGAATGGTGTCCCTGTATACTTTATAGTCACACATTGACTATATTTCCCTGACATAATTAAAGTGTATCAAGTTATCAAGCACTTCCAAGGATCTGTATGTATATTCACATTTCTGCTTAATGAGACTTTTAGCAGTACACATATTACTTTATATTCAAACTTGACCACAATGTCTGAGGACAGATTTTACGTGCTCTAAATGGATACTTAGATGTTGCATTAAATATAAAAAAGAAAGTGTTTCATTCAAGTCATGGTAAATAACAGTTCACAACCAAGGGAAGGCAGGCGTTTGTGAACAGGGGAAGTTCATAGACTACGATTTGCTTTTGAAATGTTGAATGAATAAGGATGTGAGTTGCTGGTTGATTGATGGAAAATGGTAGCTGTTGTAATCAACTGAAAGGTAATATCAAAGTTAACGTACCAGGTTCATCTTCAGAATAGGTATTTAAACCACGGTTTTGAATAATTCTTCTCAGCCGCGTCATTCATCACTTTCAGATTTATAATCTTAGCAAGTGATTAAAAAAACTATAGGTGATGGACTTGGAATGTTTTCCACGAATTCTAAAAAGAGTCACATTTCTCATTAATAGCCCTTTTTGGTGTATTTTAAATTGTATCGACTATACTTTTATAGAAATGGGAAAAAAATAAATGCATATCCTAGGGTCTTAGAAAGCGACTTGCTCTAACTCGACCTTGTCGAGGTGGAGCTGTATAATTGATTTTAAGTGCTCGGACTTGTCTTGGGGAGGCTATGAAATCATAAACCACAAATTATAAACCATCTTCTCGACAATTTAATTTCAATCAATCCATTTTCCAAAACTGCTTGTCCTGTTCAGGGTCCTGGGGGGTCCAGAGCCTATTCTGGAGGCTACGGGCGCAACAATTTAACATTTCTAATGCCTTTTTTTCACTACTCATTAGCAGAGTCAGTGTTTCTCTAAGCTTATGAAATTCTTGTTTGGGAGCAGTCAACGATCGCCTTCACAAGTATGGCATGTACAGTACAGGCTCCCCAGTGACCCAGTTGGGTTCAATAATCCACGGATTTTCCACTCAAGAAAACAAATTCTCTAAATGGTGTTTTTCTCCAGGATTTGTTAGGATTTTGTCAGAGCCCAGGAGGGGGTCTATTAGCATGTGAGGAATGCTGAGGCAGATCGTGGGATTGTGGCATACCCCTTTTGTGAATGACAGGGCATGGAGAAGTGCTGTGTCCTCAACATGAACTGCTAAGACATGACCCTGTTTTCTGGGATTAAGCAGTTGAGAATGATATGCAAAAATTTTGGGATGTACATGAATCCAGTGGGTTTCATTTTTTAATGTATTTGTCTTGTTATTTTTCTCGTTTCTTCTTCTTATTGACACTGCCACTGTTGGGATGTTCTGTGATGCAAGAGTTATTGTGTTTCTATGGAAACAAATGCTTCGCTCTTTATCTTCTCCCTCACTTGTCATCCTCGTCTTCTTGCCCTTTTCCTTTCCTTGTTTATAAAGCCTGGGGCCTTAGTGAGCCATTCTTTTAGTGGCTCGCAAGAAAGCAGCATGTGTTTTTAGACTGGAGAATGCCATTTTGATGAGTTCGAATGTTCATGTCCACTTTTTGTCCGCACGCAGTTCCTGTGGAAACTGTCGATCATCTTATCAATAAAGCAGTTGGGGAATGAAAGGACAGAATACATCAAGGGGTTCTTATATATGAGCAAAGGAGACAAGGCCACAAAAAGCCAGCCGCTTATGTGCCGAAACAGTATTGAACTGTATCTTGTTTTCATCGTATTGCCAGTAATGTTGTATATTGATTCCCTTCTGATAGAATGTACTTTGCTTTTCTGGAGAATACATAGAGTGAGCTACTGTAGTGTAGGCTTGAATTACTATTTCAGTACAGATTTATTATTACATGAACAACTTAGTTGTAATATACTAGTTTTATTTTTAATGCAATACATCTGGACTCCTTCCTGCCTGGAACTTGTTTTTGAATCTTTTTCTGTTTGTTGTTACAAAACAGTGTAGAAGGACTTCCAGGTGGTTCTGCATAAATGAACACTGGAATTGTTATTGGATTACTGAGTCTTAACAATAACTTCTTCAGTTTTACTGTAGGAATTTTAATAACTTTTCAGCATCGCAGAACATGCTTAAAATGTATTTGTTTGCTTATTTTCATTGCTGGAAATGTTTTAGTTGTATGTGATTACCCCATCTTTTTGTCTTTTTCTATTTTACTGTACAGTTGTGTGTTTTGTGCTACTGTAAAGCTGCAATTTCCTTTGAGGTTAATAAAGTATCTGTCTGTCTATCTTATAACAGCTCAAGTGTTTGGATGTGGTTACTGTAGATCTTTATGACTTATTTATACTGGTAGAATTGTAGACCACAATTTTTTTAAATGAAAAATCAGAGTAGGAGACAGATAGTTAATAGATATGTGCAACTCCTGAATGAAATGTGAGTCCCATCTCTTAAATTACACACAGCACTGAGTATGAACAGTTGAGATGAATGGGACCCAGCAGTCAGTTAAAGTAACTTTATATTTTGTGTAACTGTATAATGAATCAAAGAACATTTTTAAAGGAAAATATGCTACAGAACAATTTAAAACAATCTATAGGGCATTTTCCATGTATGGTCATCTGTTGCAAATGATTCCATAGCTCTATGCTTCATATAAACATTCAGTTATGGGGGAGACAAATATCAGGATCCAAAAGCAGGTTTTTGCAGAAGCAGTTTCCTCATGCCCGGTTTATATAGGGGATGGGGTTTGTGATCATGTTGGTCTCGGGTGTAGCAGGTGTGGACATTTAGCCGCTGTTAACTGGGCTCGGCTTCTCCAGACTGAGCAATCTCTTTCACAGCAGTAATTCCCAGCTGCTTTAATTTGCCACCAGTTAAATTTACAACCAGACTAGCTCAGACTATTGCTAAGGCTATCGCTAAAACATTAACACTCATTGGCCTTTTCAGCCTCTATTATAGTAGACTCTTACAGCCATAAATACCAGTAGCAGTTATTCAAAAAAGGTGAATGGCAGGCCAGCCGTTCATGCCCTTTCGTGAGTCTCATGCATGCAGGGATAGTTGGAGGTCCAGAGGTCGCACTCATACTATATATTTAGCCCAAAAGTTCTTTCGAAGCCTATCGATTTCTTTAGGGAACAGTTGGGAACAGGATAGTAGTGCCCTCAGTTCACTCTTGTTTGGACCACAGTCCTGCATCAAAGTGATCCAGTTTATGCGCAATTTATGTACATGCTGTCAGCACGTAGTGTGCATCTCTGGATTTAGGGCTGAGTTGGCTTATCATGGCATAGTGATCTCTTTGTACCATAGAACTCCCACTGGAAGTCCCACAATAAGTCACTGTGCATTATTCTGTAAATTAATATGTGAAATCAGTACCGGCAGTACATAGGTTATGAACGAGATCTGTTCCCTAAGTCTGTCTTTAAGTCGAATTTATAGGTAAGTTGGAAAAGGTACATGCAGTTCTTACTTACCCTCATTTAGTCAAATGATTGTCTTAGTACAGACGCTCCTCTACTTACAAACTTTCAATTTACGAACTTTCAGAAATACGAATGAAGAGGACTGTAAGTCCAAATTGTGTTCCTTGGGTTTCTGTGTCCTGTCCACAACATCAATTTTTTCTTTTTGCGTGCCAATTCCACCTAGTATGACTTCTGGCGCAGCAGCATAGCGTGCCTACTCCCAGCATCCTACTTCTTTGTACTTGCGTATACCCTTAAAATATTGTTGAATAACGACTTACGAACATTTCAAGTTACGAACGACTGTTTGGAACATAACTCGTTCGTAAGTAGAGGGGCATCTGTATATAGTATATATTTTACCTTTCTATGCACATAAAACACTTTCAAATACACTAAACATCGTAATAATACTGTACATAATAACAATAGTATACAGTAATAATTAAAATAGCTACTTCCAGCACTGTTCTGTACCTCAGGCCAACGAACTGCTGATGCCGTTCATGTTTTCAAGAGCTTCACAAAGTAGTGTGTGTGTCCATTATTATGAATCATTGTATTTAAGTCAGATTTTTTATTTAATGTGCTTTATGATACAATTATGAGTGTCCATTTTTTAACCTGGGAACTCACTGCAATTAGAAAAGAGCCTCATAATGTAGAAGACTTTTATAGGAAGACTATCACTGAAAAGGACAAGGCGGGCTTTACCTTTTGAAGTCTATCGTAGTATTTTCAGTTAAGTAGCTTGGCGCTGCATATCTGCTAATGTTTTCTTCCCTTTGTTCTGCCTTTAGTGTTGTCTGTTTTCTTCCCTTTTAAGGGACCATGCAAAATATTCCTGCAAGTTGTGTTGACAGCTGTTATTTGTTATGTGCCGTCTGTGGTTATCCTCTGATGTTAGCTCTCACGTTGACCTGCTGTTAAAACACAGAGCTGTTGTTACTTGATTCCACAGGAAAGCCGTAATTATTACTGGGACCATTATTTAGTCGTTCCCATTGTTAAATGCACAACCAATAACCATAATTAGTGCTAAAATCACCCTTAGTACAGTTTAGTACTCCGTAAATCTGAGGCATTGAAGCTTAATTATCTCATAATGAATTCCACATCTGTAGTGTTACTTTAGTTACTATAATTTAATTTATTTACAATTTATTTTCCACGCAACTAGTGTATCATGTGTATGGTCTTGAGATTTATGTATTTGACTGAATGTAACATGAATTCTATGATTAACTACAATAAATAATTTTACTGCCCTACTTTATTATTATAATATAGAAATAATCCATCAAAAGTATATGATTTACCTGACATACCTACAGACAATATCTTGTTTTCTGGTGGTAAGTCATTCTGTATTGCCTGGTCAAAGGCAGGGGTCCTGGGTATGTTGTACTACACCTGTCAGCATATTCAACTTCTACTGTTATGTTATACACCTTCTGTGAGGACTTTGTTTCCACTAGCATCCATCACCGCCATACAAGTTTCATCTTTCTGTTTGGGCTTCTGACCCAATTTTTTCTTAAAAATATTCTTGCAACAAAATATAATTTTTACCTCCATTCCAACAGCAACATCAATAATATCTGCATATTGAACTTAACACTAGAAAGACTGACTGGGTCAATTGACCCAGTCAGTCTTTCTAGGTATATACTGCTGTAAAATACTAA
>JABFEB020000035.1:8180912-8198593 GCA_019775895.2 Stomatorhinus ivindoensis
ATGTTTGAAGTTGAGCAGGATTTATTTATGAGCACGGTGATCCTAGGAGGCACTTTTCAGATCTCTCGTGCATGCTGGGGAGGGGCTGATTCTAGGAGAGGGAGGAGAAAACTCTGGAGGAACCAGTTAGAATCAAGTTGCAGAATGCCCTCCACCCCCATCTGTTTGAGTGGGGCACCCTTTTTTTTTACTTTTCCTGTCTGGCTGGAAGGCTGCATGTTGTATGTGTGCATCGGACCTGAGAAGAGAGCGTGTGCTTGGACAGAAGGCATGTCTGCATTTGCTCTTAGGCCGTAAATGAGCTATTGGCAAGCATCATGTCTAAGATCAGCCTCCGGTTGTGTCTTTATGTCTTGCTTGCAATCAGTGTGGGATGCATAGATGCATGGCTCTGGACCTGGATTCCGTCCACGACGGAGGCCCCATCTGCAAACCAGCAAGGATTTGATAACTCCACTGGAATCAGACACGAGCAGAGTATTGCTGGAGTGGGAGAAGAGATCATAAATGTGGCCAGTGGGATTCGCAAGTCCGTGCAGACATGGAACCAAAACCCAGATGAGGAATCGTCTGAGCCGAACAGTACAACACCTGCTTCTCCAACAGGACCTGGAAACCTGACAAACACCAACTTGACTGCTTCCGTTGTCGAGCCAGGGATCATTAAGGGAAATGAGATGGGTAATATCACATCAGCTCTGCAGAGTGCAGATAATGGAACGTCAGTAGGGGAGGAAGGTGGGTCAGGGTCTGGATCATCTGCAAGGGACAGGCATGGGGACAGCGTTATCTATAAAAGAATCATGGAGCTTATTAGCCTTAATGACAGCGTAGATGCAGAGACGGAGATGGAAATGACAAAGAATCTCTCCCTGATTACTATGGACAATCAAAGCAATTCATCTGAGGCAAAAGGCACTAATCAAATGGGTAATCATCTCGAAAGCCAGCATCTCATATTTAACCCAGATGGGTCATCTTATAGTAGAAATAATAGCGAAAGTAGTTTTAACCATATTTATAGTGATAATGATACTATTGTAGCAGTGGTGGGGCAGCCCTATGAGAATGCCTCAATAGGTAATATGCTAAATGCTAATAATAGTAAGCAATATGTGTATAGCGATTCTGCCATTCTGGAGTCCCCTCGTTGTTTGCCCGTTGATTGGGACTTGCAGTTTTGCACTTCATTGGGCGTTCAGAGCTTCGTGGTGCCCAATTTCTTCAATCATAGCCGCATGCTGGAGGTCCGTGAGTTTTATTCTGATTGGGAATGGCTTCTGAAGTCACGCTGCCACTGTAGCTTGGAGTGGTTTTTCTGTCTGCTGCTGGTGCCCAGGTGTGGGTCAGAGGGCCCGCGTCCTGTTCTGCCCTGTCGCAGCTTCTGCGAGGTCCTGCTGGACAGCTGCTGGAGGTTCCTTGATGAAGGCCACTTCCCCGTGGCCTGCCACTCTCTTCCCGAGGAGGAGGACGATGGCAATCAGTGCCTTTCAGTTAGTAGCTGGAAAGGTAAATGCAGGTTAAGATGTATGCCTTTCGCTATACATTTTGAACCCGCACCACCTGTCTGTCTCTGTGTCCATCCATCATATTTAATAAGGGCACATTTTGCTACTAAACTCCATCGTCAAGTCAGTCTGATTTGCAAAGGCTTGAATTCAAGCTTCTGTAGCTGTGTGGACTGGAAATTCCACAGCCAGAATTCAGAACCTCTCACCATGCTTACACCAGTGGCTCCAAACAGAGGCATGAATTTGGAGCAAGCATGTTTAGCACTGTTTTACTGGTTGGATCTCAGTGTCTTACTCTCTGCATGTGCTATTAATGGCCATTTCTTCTTCACTGTGTCTGAAGCATGTCATGCATCTCCTGAAGTGTTTGTGTCATCATATCTCAAACCGACTGTGATTTAGCTTTTGGGCGTCTTACACCAAGTCGGTAAGTAAAAGAACAACAGTTTCACCAGTACAAGCTTTTGACATTGCAATTTATAGTATACGTAGTTTCAGATTTTAAACACCATATGTTTCTGTGAATACTATATTTAACTTATATGTTTTCATTGGCTATATCTCTCAGGAGGATTATAAGGCTAGCTCTAAAATTTATTTGTTAGCAGAGTAGAGTGTGGCATGAGGAGATTGTATATAATTTGGAAATCTTGCAAAATATGGGATAGATTTATGGGGTAATGCATTGATCCAGCAAAACTGGGACATACATGTAGTTGTTTGCAAAAGAAAAAAAGTAGTGTATGCATGTCCAGTGTGCATGTCTAGCATGCGTGTCCAGTGTGCATGTCGAATGTGCATGTCTAACATGCGTGTCCAGTGTGCATGTCCAGCGTGCGTGTCCAGTGTGCGTGCCCAGTGTGCATGTCCAGTGTGCGTGACCTGTGTGCGTGTCCAGCGTGCGTGTCCAGCGTGCGTGTCCAGCGTGCGTGTCCAGTGTGCGTGTCCAGCGTGCGTGTCCAGTGTGCCCTGCAATGAACTGGAGTCTCATGCCTTGTGCTCTATTCTGCCTGGGAGGCTTCAGCACAACCCCCCCCCCCAAACATCGTACATAAGTAGAATCATATAAAAAGTTCTGTACAAAGTGTGCAGTGTTTATTTAAAAAATATTTTTTTGGTTTCCACAATCGGTCCTTTAATTTTATAATGCATTTTATTTTAAGTGTTTACCTTCAGGGCACAGAAGTTCCTTTAGAATGTATGTCTCACAACAGTAAGAGATTTTTATGTAATTATATTAATTATATTTTGGTTGATCTGTCTCTTGCCTCCTGGGGTTCCGAGTGAATAGTGTTATCCTCTCTATGTCAGAGACACTGGGTGGCTCTCTCAGTGTGAGTATATGTGGTAGATGTTGATAAATATGAGATGTAAGATCACAGATTGGGGCTTCATGGATAGTGTCACATGGTAAAATAGAGCCTTTTTAAATGATTTGTGGAGTTTTGTGTTCAACAGAAAATAAGAGTTATAAACTTACGTAAATCTGCTTGTTCCTGCGCATTGTTTGGTTTTTGGTGAACACTCAATTTTAAAAATGTCTATTTTTTGTAAAGCTTCTGGTTATTGTTGTTCATAAACTGGTCATTGTATCTAGCTTCTGACTGCTAGAGTGCCACATCTGCATGGATTAAATCCAGATAGTCTATTTTTAAGACCTTCTATCGCTCTGGCGGGCTTTAGTACTGACACTGTGTAGTGGACTCGAAATCTCAGATAGCACAGTGGGGCTGATGATGTGCAGATGAGAGTAGCAGCACCTTTGTGGATCCTCACAGTCACCTTCACGCCTGTGGTTATGTTCTTTATAGAACAAGCTGTCGAACAGTCAGCCATAGCTGAACATCTGAAGGGCGTAACTGTCTCTAAAACCACATCTGGACATATTTCAACTTCTTGTGGTTATCCCGACCAAGCAATATCCTGTTGCTCTTCATGCAAATCAAGCAGCTTATATGAAGCAAATCGTGCCGTTCACAGTACATTTTACTGCAAATTTTACTGCGTTTTCTTTCGTCTGCTTCTCCGAGGATTAGTAATGAAACATATTGTGTGTGTCAGGATCCCCCAAGAGTTTCTCTGTGTGTGGGCAAGAGTCATTTCTCTCATTCTGAAAGCCTCCTTATCTCTGGTGCATCTGTGTCGTCCATGAACCTCATGGAGGAGGCCATTGTTGCCTCTGTAAATTTTCTGCTGGAATTCAGCCCTGGCAAGCAGGCCGCCATGAACAATGGGAGCCATGCACAATCTTGGTGGTTTTCCATGACTGAGGCGGGTGGGACGAGTGGCTGTCAGAGCACGGCAGTCATGCCCTGAGGAAAGACTGCTGGGTGAGGGGCCCTTTTGTCAAATTTCCGTGAGAACAAGGCAGTTTCTCACTGGCACTAAGCAATATGGCTGAGCATCTATGGTTATCAGAGGCATGTTGTGATATATGTCTCATTGGATGACTGGCTCCTGTTTCATAAGATCAGCTGTTAATCGTGGATCTCACAAGGCAGCTCGTAAGAAGCAGTGTTTTCTATTAGTGGGATTGCATTTTGAGGGTGAAAATAATCAATCAGTTAATCAATCAATCAATCAATTAATTGGTTGAAATTTTATTTGTAACATGCATACTTAGCAATGTGCAGTGAAATTCTCAGGTGCCTACCTCCAGGCCTGTGAAATGGGAACACAAGTATTGAGAGACTAGACATTAAACAATAGTTAGAAATATGCATAAATAGTGTGCATTTAGCAGTAAAGTAACAGGTAGTAAGTAGATCAAAGCGTCAACAGAAGAAGTTGGTGAGTTTTTACATATGTGAGCTATATACAGGGGCCTTGGAGGGGCTTGGTTACCCAGGTATACGCAGAGGGCCCAGGACTTTATTGCAGCCACTGAATATGGAAAATAATGATGTATACGCTCAGGAAACTTTGTATATCCACTCAGTAAATTCTACCAGAGGACCTTCCTTTGACCCTTTCTACTACAGCGGACTCCCCTCCCCACCCGGGGGCCCAAGATGACGTTTCGTCAGGGGGCCCAGATTTCCCAGCTACACCCCAGCTGTGAATGTACATGTTGATTGGGCTATAGTGGCGCATTGGTCACGCATTGGTCCTAGACACGTTCATATCTATAAGTTAGGTGGACTGTTAGAGTGAAACCTGACTCCTCGTGATGGCTGTTCTAAGAGTGAGATCAATTTTGGTTTTGCCATCTGTTCCATGTCAGTCACAAATCAGTCCTTTTTTGTGTTGAATAGTGATACATGGGTATTTAAGCACTGGATGCCTTTATTCTTGGCTCATTGTGCCTGGTAGGCCTCTGCAGGCAAATTTAAACAGGGTTTTTATTATGGGAAAAATCTGCAAAAAACAATGCACCTCTGCCAAAAATCCACTGCATCAGTTACATTGTGTAAGCAGTCAAGTAATAGGTATAAGCAATAGCATATGGCAGACTGGGATTTACTGTCTGTCTGTCTATATGTCTATATGTCTGTCTGTCTGTCTGTCTGTTTGCACTATATGGATCAACCCAAGCGCAATGCCAAGCATTAGGTGTAGTGGCATGACGCATGCTGCCACTGAACTCTGGAGCAGTGGAAGCGTGTTCTGTGGAGTGATGAATCATGCTTATTTGTCTGGCTGTCTGATGGACGAGTCTGAGTTTGGTGGATGCCAGGAGAACGTTACCTGCCTGACTGCATTGTGCCAAATGTAAAGTCTGGTGAAGGAGGGATAATGGTGTGGGGCTGTTTTTCTGGGGTTGGTCAAAGCCCGTTGGTTCCAGTGAAGGGAACTCTTAATGCTTCAGCATACCAAGACAATTTGGACAATTCTATGCTTCCAACTGTGTGCGAACAGTTTGGGGAAGGCCCTTTTCTGTTCTAGCATGACTGTGCCCACACAGATCCCTGACCTCAGCCCCACTGAACGCCTTTGGGATGAACTAGCATGGATATCGCGAGCCAGGCTTTCACGACCAACATCAGTGTCTGACCTCACCAATGCTCTTGTGGATGAATGGGCAAAAATTCCCACAGTCCAAAATCTCGTGGAAAGCCTTCCCAGATGGACAGAATAACTTGGACACGACTTTGTACATACTTTGTGACTTTATAATGCAATTAGAGTCAGCTAACTTGCCCTAGCAGTAAAAGCCACTTGAGTAAACAGTTTGTCACAGTACAGGAATATACTAATGGGAATTGTCATGGGTCCTACTCTGATGTTTTGCTTGGAGAGTAATTGTAACTATGGCGAATTTAGTTTGCTATGACAATTCTTCTAATTCTTGCTTTCCCATGGACAACTGTGTCCCAGTGCTGTTTTGAGAGGCAGTTTCCGCCAGTAAATTTTCCACTGCTATTTTTTACCTTCAAACTTTTCATTTAAAAGGGCTTGTGAACTGATTAGACCATGTGTACAAAAAGCACCAGAATTTCTCATGAATTCAGTTTTTCTCCAGTCTCCAGTTTTTTATGCTGAGTCTTTACTCTTCCACTCTAACCCCTTCAGAGGGCTTTTTGCGCTCATGGGCATGAAATGAAAGAATTGAGCAGCGCCATGAACCAGCCCGCTCACATATGGCCGTCCTGCTCCATTTGCTGGCTCACTTGCTGTCAGGGGTTACCAAGCGTTAATTACAGACTCTCGTATCGGGACGCACATTCCAGACACAGGGCTCACTTTTACCTTCAGGCTACTGATTAAACTAACCGACTTTCTTCTCTTATACGAAGTTGTCTTGTGTTGTTTTCTTGTACATTTCGACTAAGATGGGGAAATTCTTTTCAGATTAAACGATGCACAAATTTTTGCATATTTCAGATATTTAGGCATCATTTCCTGCAGCTGTGAGGGATTCGGTGAGAATATGAGTGATGTGGTGCGAATATAGGTTTGCTAAAAATCTGTCTAAAATTAATGACTGCGAGAATAAGCTTTTGGGAAAATGCACAGGGCTTGTATAGCTCAAACTATGTAGTGCTCATGCTGCGCTGCCCCTCTTACACCAAAAACAGGCCTGTGTCGCCTCAGGGCGCTCTACTCCCACATTACCAAAACAGACATTTTGGGTTGGGGCAGTGATGATTTATTACAAGCTGTGAAGGAAGTAACAGTTTGCTAGCGGGGTTAATCCGTAGGCTGACATGCAGCAGGAAATGTCCGAGGTCTGCTTGGGTTTGTCAGCTTGGTACTAGTCATGTCCGAAGTGGTGATTGTTCAGATTTGATGTATGTGAGCTATACCATGACATTTTGGCGTGTCTTGCAAAGCTGGTGACTGGTTGCGGAGTATGTTTTACAGATATGTTCTGTTGAGGTGTTAATATTACTGCATGCAAAAGAATCCTCATTTTGTAAGTACTTCCCCGCAGCAGTAGGCAGTGAAAAGACCACAGATCGGTGGAGCATTCCCTGTGTTTTTGTGCTTCCACCTGAACATCATCACCATCCATAGATATCTTTGACTTTGAACGTGATGTCTGCAACCAGGGAGCAAGTACATACATGTCACATGGATGCACACTGAGGCCTCCTTCAAAAGCCAGTGACACTGTTCATTATAATTCCCAGACAGCCAGATGCATGCCTAAAGGGAAGTCATATGATAGAGATTTTGAAATAGTCAGTTGTTCAGGAATAATTATCATTTTAAAAAATTCATGTATTTAAATAGTGGGAAAACTGTCGTCTGAGACGACTCAAGACACAGAAGGATCAGTGTTTTTCTTAGTGAAATGCATGTTTCTGTGTTTCTCTGCAAGTTCTGTAGTTTTCTTTAAAGTGCTTTGCCTTCTTGGCAAGTTCAGGTAACTGACACTAAGATGACAGCTTTGGATACAGTGAGTCTCTAATAAGCCCAAGCAGGTGTTTCGGAAGGAAGACTTGACGGTGTGTTTTTGCTGTCTTTGCTGTTGTGAGAAAATAAGTACGCTAGAAGCTTTTAATGCAAATAATTTAATGTTGTCATGTTCTCTAGCCCTGGCTTCACTAGCTGAGATTAGCCACGGCACACAGCCCATCAGGCAAGAGTAGAGGTTTATCTCCATAAATGGGTCCTGTGGTTGTATTTTACATTGGTGTTTCAGAGGAAAGCATCAATAGGAAACCCTTCAACTTTTTATTTGTTTTTTAATTACATCCTTTGTCGAGTTCGGTGAATAAATGTCTGTGCTAATAACACGAGAAATGACGCCAAAGCAAGCGGAGATCTGACAAATAACGACAAACACGCTGCCCTTTCATAACTCTCTGTCTGCCGGGTGGTGAGGAATTCCCCGTCTTGTTTGGGCCTCATTTTTCAAGTTTAGCCCTTCAGAGCGAAAAGAATCGCCTTGAGTGGACAGTAAATCTTTTGTAAACCTGAATTCCTGTCAGAGTTCAGACAGCATGGCGTCTTGTTTTGTTGGCCTGAAAATGGAGAGCTTTCTTTTCTGTAGCCATTGCATGAATAACGAAAACAGACTTAGCGTATGTTAACAACTTAGCAACAGTTTTACTTAACGTATGCTAGCAACTTGGCAATTTTGTTGAATTTATGGCACTGTTTTCTTTCTTCTTTTCTGTCCCTCGGTGCTCCATTTTAACTCTAACCTCCACACGATATAGGCTGAGTAATAGAATCTGCTTTCTAACCCATCGTCACATGGCTGCTATAGTAGGCAATGTGGTTTGCCAAGTTCTAATGTCCTCGCTTCTCTTCCTCCAGATGATACCACCATATCCTTTCAACAGCTGATTGGAGACCCCAACCCTTCAGATCTCACCCAAATTGACACTCCCGATAACACCCCTGGCTATGTCTTTGGCCCGGACACCAACATTGGCCAGATCGCCCGAGGCCATTTTCCCACCCCCTTCTTCCGCCACTTCTCCATCCTCTTCCACCTGAGACCTACATCCTCCAAGGCCGGTGTCATTTTCTCCATCACCGATGCCACCCAGCAAATCATGTATGTGGGCGTCAAGCTGTCAGAGGTGAATGGCGGAAGACAAAATGTCCTGTTCTACCTCACGGAGCCTGGCTCACAGACCTCCTACGTGGCAGCCAGCTTCAGCGTGCCCTCGCTGTTAAACACCTGGAGTCGGTTCGCCATCGCTGTGTCCGAAGATCAGATCACCCTCCGCATGAACTGTGACACGGAGCTTGAAGCGGTACGCTTTGAGCGTTCTCCTGATGAAATGGACCTGGAAGCTGGGGCAGGTGTCTTCGTGGGTCAGGCTGGCCTGGCAGATCCAGACAAGTTCCTGGTATGTGGTTCTCCTATTGTTTTGCCGGTCATAGTAAAGTGTGGCGGAAATGGTTTTTTTCCCCAAAAAGAATGATTTTCTCAAGAGACTATCAAAGTGCCTGATGAAAAATACTGCTTTTTTCTGTAGTAAAACAGGAAAGAGGCTGTCTGGCTAAGTCAGCCGTGATTTAATTGCTTAAATTGGCTTGCCTCAAGTCAAAACACACAACACAAGTGAAAGCAAACCGGTTTCCTTCTCTGGGACAGGAAAGCTAATTCTCAGGGAGCAATTAACCAATGATGACATATCCTGTAAGTTTAATGGCCGCTCAGCCATGTTCAGCCTCCTCCTGGATTATTAACTCTGTTTGACAGGCTTTCTTTGACCCTCTGAGATAATTAGACAGCACCCTGTCCAGAACAGAAATGAAGGAAGACATGCGTGGAATCTTTGTATCTAGTGCTGCATTTTGTTCTGACTCTCTAAGCACTGGGGATGCTTTTACATCCATAGCTCTTACACAGCCGTCTCTTAAAGAATTTCATTTCCCGTCGAGATAAAAGTTGAATACATTCCTGACGTATCATAATCACCAGATGTGTAACTGGCTGATGTTGTGTGGCGTGTGTTATGTGTGTCTCTCAGGGGATTATTAGTGAGCTGACGGTGGTGGGAAACGCCCTGGCGGCCGAGAGGCACTGCGAGGAGGAGGAAGATGATTCTGATGCCGTACGTACTGAAGGGGACCAGCCACTGTGCACGCGTCCCCTTCTCATAAACTCCAAATATCATTCTGGGTTTCTTTTTTTCACTACGTAATAAGGTGTTTCCTTAGCAGACGTGGAATATGTATTCGAAAGTCTGTTGTTGTTGACACTCACCCCAAGAAAGTAGTAGTTGAACCACTGTATGCAAATCATGTCCTGAAGAGGAGGAAGATGAGGGCCTGGGCACAGTCAAAGTGCCATCCTGCCATATAAAAGGTCTTATATATCGAAATCATAATGGGCTCATCAGAATATGTTGTTAATGTTTTAATTCTGTGTCCTTGCATATTGATGTGAGTGACATGCAATTTTATCAGGATGAGTTACTGTTTAGCTGGCCAGTCAACTAAATGACTAAAATATGATTAAAATATGATTAAATAAATGGGATTTACAGATTAGAAGTAATAGTGTAAAAGGTGATTCCTGTTGTTTCTTTTCATGGATCGAAATAGATGATGTGAGAAATACTACAGTTAATACTTTTTTTTAGTTTACAGTTAATTATTGTATAATATTTCACATATTTGGTCATTTTTAACAATATGTGGGGGCCGTGCATGTCTGTCACGGGTTATGAAGGCAGTTGAAAGTCAGATGTCTGGTTGAAATACCAGACAAAAGCTTCTCAGTCTCAGTTACATATAGCTTCTCAGTTCCCATTTTACATGATTTACTGTCAGCGAGTAACGCTGCTCTAAATGTAAATGAAGATTCTGAAAAAACCCTATCCTTCACAGGCATCCGGTGACTATGGAAGTGGATATGATAAGGATATGACTGCCAAGGTATGCTTCCGTCATTTTTTTTTCATCTTTAAAGAAGCATATATGGATCTTTTCTTTTTTTATTCCTTGTATTTTTAATTGAAGAGCAAATTTCCAAAACTCACTCAGTACCCGAGATACTGTTATGGGAAAAGTTTGTATGTAAACTGAGCAAGTTGTACAAATTTGATGAAGGCTCTTCCTTGGATTTGTTTGACTCCTGATACTGTAAGATACGATGAGGAAGGCTGACTTTAGAAACAACAAAAAACTGAGCGAGTTTTGGAAACTCGCGTTCCAGTCTAGTCTCTCATTTTACTTGTATGAGTAGCTGTGAGGTTGTGTACTGGCTGGGCCACTGAAGCCCATTCTGATCAGAAGTTCTGTTCCTGTTCCGATGCTTCACCATCTGGCTGGAAAAGTCATCAGTTTCAGTGTCGGCTCTCCTCGCCCCAGCCACACAGAGCTCCCCTGGAACAACCTTTTGAATAAACTTGGCTTTGAGGCTCGTTTACTTTGTTTATCCGTTTTCTCGATTAGCATTAAGGTATGCCGTGCCAAGCAAGCAAGTGGGGTCAGGAAAATTCCCAGCAGGCAGCTGGTGACGCACAGAGCCCCAACCCCTGCCCCCCCATGGCGTTTCCATTGAAACAGAACTGATAACGAAAGATCCTTCTTTGCTGACCAGGTTATAAATTATGTGTAATATCATGACAAAGCTCGTGTTGAGTGGAAAATTAGCTATCAAATATGTTATTCAGCGCTGGACATATAAATAAACAAGCTATACTAGGTAGCTATGCGGGTATCAAAACATTGTAAGTGTGCCAGTGAACAGGCTTTCTGTGGAGTGTTCACTTGCTAGGCGGATGCAGTGGGATTTTGTGGCACTGGGCACTTGAGGTAATTATGAAACAAAATTTTCAAAACCAATAGCATATGCATAGTCTGTGAGAAATATATAAGGTATGTTGCATACAGTAAATTATATACTGTGATACTGTCACAGTCATTTTTCACAAGTTCGCAAGAAGCATTAAACATCATGCGACAAAACTTTTCACTTTCTCGTAACTACTGAAACCTGTAATGAAAGGGAATGTCAAAGTAGCGTGCTGGGATCCAAACACCTCAGACATTATATGTTCAAGTCTGTTGGAAGCATTAATTACCGGTCCACTGTGGATTGACACTGCTGCTGTGATTGTGTGTGTGTGGCTCTCTCTGCATGTTCCTTGTGTACTTCAAGACTCAGGATAGGGCCAGATGCTGTCTGTGAATTGCACTCATGGGATGTGGGATGTGGGGACCCGGTGGATCTGCTGGAGCTTTGAAGCCGTATTCTGCAGCAGGCGCACATCTTTGGGGATTCCAAACACTTCACTTGTGTTTACTAAACCCTTGTCAGCACACGAGCCAGGAAATGTTTTACACACATTATCAACATTTATTACTCATATAGGGTAAAGTGTCCATCTCTTTGGAAAAAATGGAAATTTATATGAATTTGACAGTGTTTGCTCTATTGAAAAACAAATTATTCAACTGAATGACATTAATTTTCTCCACCATTATAATGTCTACTATTTTACATCTGATTTCATCGCTGTCAGTTCAAATTATACAAAAGTCAGCTGCTGTTATGGTATTTTTGCAGGTCTCATATAACCAATCTTTGCCTCGTTCTATTTGCAAATGTCTGAGGCCCAGAGATAGCAAATTCCAAGTTGTTGGGCTTGTTGGCACCTAATAGTGTAAATGCTTTTGACACATGTGCACTACACAAAAGTAATAAAAAATATGAGAGCCAGGAGGCAGAAATCTGAGAAATAACTCGCAATGCGCAGGCTTACCCAACTACTTTTACACAGTTATGCAATGGGACCAGTTAAATAATCAATGGGAAGTGCATTGGCCTACTGGGAGCTGACTCTGCATGAAAGTCCAGTCTGTCTGAAGCTTCAGGTCTTTTTTTTCCCTCAGTTGCAATCAGCAGGTGACCTCTGAGCACCACAAATGCCCTTCCAGACAGTGTCCCCACTTGAGTGAAATTTGAGCCCCGCAGGTCTGGAGCTGAACACCTGCCATTTTGGTTGTTGTGGTTTCCATATTTCAGAATCATCTTTGGTTAGTTTATCTTTCTGCTGGTGTTTTTCAAGTCCGAATTGCTTTATTTATCCTATTATTATGTTTCATGAATTTTTACACTGAAAACGTTTTGAAAGATTTTGAATCTAAAATCCATAAGCTTATAATTTAAGGCTGTAAGCTTGCAGTCTACAAGTTAGAACTAATGGCGGGGGCAGATTAATGCAAAGGCTGTCCTTGGCTATAGGTTAGAGCCCCAGCAAACAACAACTCCCCACCCCCAGGAAAAATGGAATGGTAAAATGTAATTATTCTGGCACATTGCTGACATCACGTCAGCTCAAAAAATAGCTCCAGTGGCCTTCTTGGGAGACAGTAGCTTCCAGATTATTTAAGTTTGAGACCCGGAGCTGACGTCAGCCTATGGCCCCCAGAGAAGTTCATTCCTGACTATGGGTCTTATCTCTGTCCCTCTGTAGGTAACACCACCACCCCTGGCTCCCATTCCACAGCCTCCAGTGACTGCAGGCTCTCACAAACTGACAAAGACACTCCATGCAGGAAAAACTGAGCACAGGGTGACAGGTTAGTGACTGGCAGACCTGGCATCGGAAGCTTAGGCTGGCTGATGGAAATCTGAATTTGAGACCTGAAATTTTTAGCCAACAGTATTATCTGGTTATGTTAAATGTGGTTATTGATTAAGATATGTGCTATGAAGGATTTTTGTATTTTCACTGGATAATAATCAAGCAGATAACTTTATCATTAATTAAAAAAAATCTAAATAAAGGGGGCATTCTGGCTGAATGAGTGGCACAAAGACCCTGATCATAATAAGTATTTAGAACAGGGTTCTTCAAATCTGGACCTCAGTTCCAAATCCAGGCCTTGTTTTCAGTTCTCCCAGGTGGTTAGTTAAATAATTACTTATTCTGATTGGTCAGAGGCTTCACACCTGACTGACATGTAAAGGAAGGCTGGAAAACCAGCAGTGCTCTGACCTCGAGGACCCTGGTTTAGAAGATGGATGGATGGATGGATAGAAAGTCTGATCTGTTCCTGTGACACAGTGCCCTCTGGTGGAAATAATCAATATGGAAAAACAGTCCATGTTTCATGTTTTGTATAATTTAAATAAAATTAAACCAATACATTGAAACTGAATTTTTAGGAATATTTTATAAAAACTTAAAAACAAACTGTTAAGCTTTACAAATGTTCAAATTAAGTCCTGGAAGAAATCTTGGTGACCTGAGAATTACTACCTGCACAGAGGTAAGCAGTGGAACATGAAAACAAACATGTGTGTTAACAGTGAATGATGTGTTTATTTGCATTTTCAACATAGTATATCAAATAGGTTTCATCATAAAAAAACAAGCTAAAGCTAAAACCTCTACTTTTAGGTGATGTAAATGTTTATTTTTCCCTTCACTCTAGCCCATGACTCTCACAGCCATTTGTTGGAGTCCAGACCTGGACTAACAGGACCACAAGGTGAGTTCCAAGACCTGCTATCATCACCAGCTTACAGGGAGCCTGCCTGCCGCACTATACGCATTTTCAGCACATCTTTTGTGCACACCCGCGTGTAAAGTGTAACAAAGTTTGGGATACCAACTAAATGCTGTGATGTAATAACTTCGAGAATGCAGTGATAGCCTCAGTCACTCCCTGATGCAGGACCAGCTGGCCCCAAGGGAGAGAGGGGAACCAAAGGGGAGGCAGGCATTAAGGGGGACAGGGGTCCTGCCGGCCCCAAGGGAGACTCGGGAACTACATCGGGGTTGGATGCTGGGACACGAAGTGTGAGTCGCGGGGATAAGGTATGTTTCATTTTTATTTTTTGATCATTTAGTTCTCGTTACCCGCAAGGTTGCACGTGCCCGAGGCAGAGATGGGTTTCTGTCTTGTAACGTGAGACGTCCCTGGTCAATATGGCCTAATTTCTAGGTTATTTGTTACTGCCAAGTAGTCAAAACAAAGCAAAAAATTTGATGCATATTTTAAACTGCAAGCTGTAGCTCAGAAGTTGTTAGTGCAAATGTTTTTTCGAGCATATGATTTACTGAGTCTACCAAAACCAGTTTGGCAGTTTGGATTTTAAAAAGTTTTGATTAAAAAGAATGCATTCATATATCTGGGCCTTTGATATTCACACGCTTTTAAAATTCTGACAGATCAATTGTAAAAATGTGACAAATGGTTTTCCTGTATTTTTTAGGGTGACACAGGAGAGAAGGTATGTTCATTCATGGATGATAGCATGACAGCATAATGCTGAATCAATCTCTTTTCAGTGGCGGAGGCCAGTGAAATTAATTACATACTAGTGTGTGTCACTTAACATCCAGGTTACTTTCTGTCTGACAGGATGTGGATGTTATATGTGGATAGACGTCGATGCTATATGAACATCGTATACAACCCTATACAATATACATAGACCTATACTGTATCTGTACTGCCTAAATAAATCTGAAACTTTACACTAATACAGTACTTTATGGTTGTATAGTGCACTATAATAGAACTGATAAGTAATACATGTACACTGCATTAGCACCCCAAAAGTAAGGGAGAAAGTACACAATAAAATAATGATAAAAAGTACAATAGGCCTATGCAGTAAATACATATGTGCATAACAGGCGTTAATTATTGCTGTCAAGTATTATGGGTAATTGCTTTGTTTACACTAGCTACACTAGCTACACGCAGAGCACAAGGCAGGCAGCTGCTCTTCTTATTCCTTCTTTTTCCTTGCGCTTAGTTTTCCTGCGCTGTGAATGCATCTATTCTAATTAGTGTAATGCTTTATACAAATTAATTCTTATAAAGAACTAACTTAATTGACCAGACATTTGTCTCACTATAGTATTTAATATGCCTGACATTTTTTTATGTGTTTGCAATAAATGCCTAGGCTAGGTGAGGCTACGCTGAGTTGAATGGTGGAGGAGGCGGAATGCAAACTGCAGACATTTTGTCGTACATAAGGGGTTGAAGAATGGTTCATTTGTGTTAGTTGAGGAGTGTCTGCATATCAGAGGAGTAGCTCTCAGCTGCGCTTTGCTAGCTGGATGACAGATGAGTTGGATGCAGAATTGGAAACAATTTAAATATAAAGTGAAATGACGTATTAGACCACCAGACGAGGCAGATGCCTTTAAGTTCTATTAACATTTTTCCATATAAGCTTGTGGGGACTCGTTTGAAATTTTGGATTTAAAAAAATTTAAGGTAGTCTGAGCTAAATCTACAGGTGTGGGTGATCTTAAATCGGACAAGTTATCTAGCAAAACAAGAAATCTCGCTTCGTGATACAGGCCCCTGAAATATCTGAACTGTATGTTAATGATAACATGCAGTGAAATTCATTTACAGTTTATCTGTACTGCTTGGCACATCATCATAATTATGCTTGTTTAGGGAAGCGCTGGATTTGGCTATCCTGGGGCAAAAGGTGACCAAGGACCCCCTGGCCCCCCTGGACTGCCTGGGCCACCTGGTCCTGCTGCGGAGGTCATGCACCGTGGGGATGGAACCGTGGTGCACCAGATCCCAGGACCCAGAGGGCCACCTGGCCCTCCAGGGTCTTCTGGCCCAGCAGGACCTCCTGGAGCTGACGGAGAACCAGTGAGTTATGTTCTTTCTACCTTTGTAATTTGCCGGTAGAGGGTCGTCTGCAGCACTCAAAAAGAAATTTGAGATTCATGTTTAAAGCATGGCTCTAGGTGCGTTAGCCTACAGTAGAATACAATAGCTTAATATAAACCTTAAGCTACAGTATATTGTACATTTATCGGTTTGACCTCCCCATGGTCGAACATAAATAATTTATCTTTACACCTGCAATGTGCAATACCAGTCACAGGTTTGGACACACAAAGCCACCTACAAAGCAGACTGATAGAGTGTCACATGACATGACCAGACCACTTTACCTTAATACAATAGAACCTGATTCGGAGCAGTTTGACCAGGGAGGGAAGGATCCTAGAAGGGCCACCTCATGGAACCGTGTCATGAAAGGAGACAGTAGGGTCAGCTGGTCCCTGGAGGTATTTGGCTAAAGGGCCATACTCAAGAGCTCAATGGTGGGGTCACTCAAGAGTGCCAACCCAGGGATTTGAACTGGGAACCTTTTGAGTCTCAACCTCAGCCCCAACAACCAATGATTTTTTTTGTTTAGTACTCCATAATTCCATATATGTTATTTTATAGTTTTGATGTCTTTATAATGATTCTGAAATCTAGAGAATAGTAAAAATGAAACCTTTCGATGGGTAGGCATGTCCAAAATTTTGACTGGTACTGTACGTGATGCAAGTATATTTAAAAATGTCTGGGCTAAAATACTAATTTAATTCTTCTGCTTTTCTCTTTTTCACAGGGTGACCCTGGTGAAGACGGTATTCAAGTAAGTTCTGTCCATAATTGTCTTATGGTAGACTAACATACAGTATGTATAGGAATCGGAGACAAAAACATGTTTGTGATAAGCATGCTCAGTGATGTATAGATAATACAAATTGCTGGAATTGTTCTTGGGTTTACACAGACTGGTTACTTATTTTTGTGTTTCCATCAACAGGGTCCCGTTGGACCACCCGGCTTCCCAGGAACCCCAGGTGACCCTGGAGTTAAGGGAGAGAAGGTATGAAGATCTCAGTCCCTTTAAGCAACTTGATGAAGCCTCTTGTGTATTTTTTTGGTTTTGGTTGACACTGAGCTGTGCATATGCCATTGATTTAGTTATGTGATTCAGAGCACACATGTTGTTTTTGGTTGTCTGCTGCATTTTAGGGTGACCGGGGTGAGGGGCAGCCCGGCCCCAGGGGATCTCCGGGGCCCCCTGGACCTCCTGGACCATCTCGTTCTGATAGACCTGTGAGTTCATATTTACTCTCTTTACCATTGCTTTGCTGATACGGTAGTAGAAGTAGGGTTTATTTTAGAAGTAGCTGGTGCAAAGAATTATTGGCCACAAATAACTTGAGTAAGGTATGTCGTTCGTAAGTAGAGGAGCATCCGTACATGTATTGCAGGTCAGTATGTTAACTCTGCCTTTTTCTTATTTCTAGACATTTGTGGACATGGAGGGATCAGGATTCCCTGATTTAGAGAGTTTTCGGGTAAGTTTCTTTAACAAAGGCCGCTTGGCCAATAGTGACCAGAATGAAAACACAAAATTGCAGTAATTTGTTTTGGTTTGGTATTAAATGTATTTTTCTAAATCCATTTAATCTGAAAATCTGATCAATCACTGACAACCCCATATTACAACAATTGTAAATAATATTTACAATA
>JABFEB020000035.1:8198693-8208966 GCA_019775895.2 Stomatorhinus ivindoensis
TAAATCCATTTAATCTGAAAATCTGATCAATCACTGACAACCCCATATTACAACAATTGTAAATAATATTTACAATATTATTATTATTATTATTATTATTATTATTATTATTATTATTATTATTATTATCCACTCATCATTATTATGTTTCTGTTCATATGGTAGGGTCTGCCAGGGCTTCCTGGCCCCCCTGGGCCTCCAGGCCCCCCAGGACCAGCTGTCCTTGGTGGGTCAACTAGAATCGATCCACCTACCGGACCACCAGGAAAAGATGGAGCTCCTGGCTTACCGGTAGCTATTAGAGTGATTGCAGTGTATACACGTGAGAATTCTTCACCTGGAGTGGATGGTGCTTTTTGCCATTCAGGTCTTCATGTCTTGTCTGATCCACAAGCATAACCCTTGATGGTTTTAGGGCCCTACTGGTCCACCTGGTAAAGACGGACTTCCAGGAGCTCCAGGACTCCAAGGAGAGAAGGTGATGGGCTGTATGGGTTTATCAATAGTTATATTCCACTGCGGCTCTGAACTTCATTTATTTTTCTGGAATCCCTTACTGTCCAGATAATAGATTATTACACAGTATTATATTTTAAGTTGAAACTCTCTTCTCTTCTGCAGGGTGATGCAGGTGAACTGGGTCTTCCTGGACCAGTGGGAGAAAAGGTATGATTAAATTCCATATTTCTCAATTTTCATGATCGTCTTTTTGCTGTTTTTTGAATCATTCTGTTAAGTTTTTCCTATTAAGAAATATGGATATGAATTTAGTCTTTAGAACTTTTTTTCTATCAAGCTGCCCAACCCCTGAAAAGATGTCACCTTGTTTGAATAGCCACCCAGTCCTGACTGATTTGTGAATGATTTGAGTTGTTTATTTACAGAGTCATAGTGGGTTCAGGGGCCTTTGTTGTGTTTCCTCCTCTTAGCAAGGCTCCATACCCACATATCTCTTAGACCTGCTGTCTCACTATGCATCCCCACCCCCCTCGGGAGTGGCTGGCTTGCAGGTACCAGGACCTGCATGGTGTTGTTTTTTGTGTTTCAGATGGTGATGTCATGCAAAGCTAACACTGTCTGAAAGTTTGGCTTTTCCTTAGCGTAACAAATGTGCCAGATTATGTATTTTCCTGCCTAGATGTGCGTGCCTTGGCATGCACAGTTAAATTTGTCAAACAGCAGTACTGACTGTCTTTGGTTTCAAAATGTGTGTGTGTGGGGGGGGGGGGGATTGTAATGCCACCAGCCCCCAAAACCATGCTGAATCAAGATCATGCTGCATCCTTTCTCCATTCCACAATCTCCTCTTTGGATTGTCAGTCCACTGATGGCACAGATAATGTACTTATAGACTTTAATGGGAAATTACTATTGAGGTATTTTGAAGATACTATAAAATATGTGATTCATATTAAGGGGAAACAGTGTGCCGAAGGACCAAATCTCATGTCATTTCTTATTAGTTGGATTAATGCGTGCTCACTTATGGGTCAGAGAGGTGACTCTGACCTGCCTTCCTTTGCCTTTATAGGGTTCTCAGGGTATATCTGGGGTCCCAGGGAAGCCTGGAGAAACTGGACTTGCTGGGCTGCCTGGACCAATGGGACCTGTTGGACCTCGGGGACCACCAGGACCCCCAGGACCGGGTTTTGCTGTTGGCTTTGTGAGTATCTCCATGTAGCTCCCTAATCAGCAGTCTCTGCTAACACGAGTGTAATCATGCTGTATGCTTTGATCCACCTTCCCTCTCCGCCGCAATAACTGGGTCTAAGCATCGTAGCTTTCTGACCGGTCGTCTTTTCCCGAAGGACGACAGGGACTTGGAAGCTTCAGGCGTGGGATTTTTTAATGGAGCTCCTGGAGTGAGAGGACCTGAAGGACAGCAGGTATGTTTCCAGTACCTTTGTGTCTGTTGCTCTATATTTGTTTCCCTCATGATGGTTTCCCATTTTCTGTGTTTTTTTAGGGACCTCCTGGAGCTCCGGGCCTGCCAGTAAGAACATGCCTAATTGTGCTGCAGTGGTTATAATTACAGTAATTAAGAGCTCTGTGTGTAATGTGCTTACTGAGACTGATTAAAGAAGACAATATTCCTATTAGTGTTTTTATATAATTTTTTATGTGGCTCCATAGGGAATGCCAGGGCTTCCAGGACTACCTGGGGAGAAGGGGAGCGAAGGTCCCCAGGGACTGGATGGCAGACCAGGATTGGACGGCTTCCCAGGACCACAGGTGTGTTTCCAAGTCTGTTTGATTCATACAGTAGATGGCTTATTGAGAGTCCGTATGTATTTCACTTGTTCACAGGGTTTCTCTACTTCTTGGAATAATTTATTCTTGGAATAAAATTAAAAGACACATATCTAAATAAAAATTATATATAATTATATATCAATAGCCCAGTATCATCCATCCATCCACCACCCATGCTCTTTATACTGTGCTGGGTTGCGATGAGCATGTGGGCTGCACCATGAAACAGTGCATTGTCACCCTGGGTGTGATGTCAGTTAGTCTGTGCCAGTCAATGAAATTGCGTTTGTTCATTTCCATCACCCTCTTTATCCAAGCCG
The DNA here is from genome assembly GCA_019775895.2 of Stomatorhinus ivindoensis. Taxonomy (NCBI): domain Eukaryota; kingdom Metazoa; phylum Chordata; class Actinopteri; order Osteoglossiformes; family Mormyridae; genus Stomatorhinus; species Stomatorhinus ivindoensis. The sequence goes on from JABFEB020000035.1 coordinate 8,201,267, forward strand.
TGATGATGTGGGACGATCGGGCCCCACTTCAGCAGGAACCAACCAATCGTGCACACAGCTTCAGTCAGATATTTAATTGTCAGTCAGTAGGTGTCACTACGTTATTGTTTTTGGTTGTCTAAAGTTCTGCCCTTATCATATGAACCGAGAGGAACAAAGTCAACAAATTCCCTTTGCCTCGTTGGCCTCTCAGCTTGAGAAGAGGCAGCACCAAAAGATGGGGTTTTTCTGCCCATCTAGCACTGTAAATATCTGATGCTTGGACTGTTTTAATTCTTCTTCTCCATACATCCTTCAGGGTCCAAAAGGCGACAGGGGAGAAAAGGGCGAAAGGGTAAGCGGAGACTCTGCTTTCAAACCGCAAACCCTTTCCAGACACTAATAACAAAGATATTATATCTGTATCATTGTGTCTCTCTCTAGGGGGATTCTGGTCGAGATGGAGTAGGAATTACTGGGCCTCCAGGGCCCCCCGGCCCCCCAGGACAGATCATCTACCAGTCTTCAGCCAATGTAAGGTGACGCACAACTAATTTCCATTGATAATTGACATTTACACCAATGAGGCAAATTTTTTTGTCTGTTCTCATTACAGTATGATGACATCACCAGAACTCAGGGATCTCAGGTTAGAACTTATCGTCCCACTTACCTCTAGATCTGTATCATTTTAATTATTACTTTCATTGTAAAGAGCTCCCTGTTCTCTGTCTATCTGTCTGTCTGTGTGTCTCTCTGTCTGTCCGTCGTGTCCATCCACTCATCCACCTACGTACCTACCTACTAACCCACCTACCTAGAGTGCAATTGGTCTTCCTGGCCAAGCAGGATTACCTGTAAGTATGTCATTAAAATTATGTAGCCATTCTAAAATACATGAATAAAATGACCGTAATGCATATGAAACAAATATTACAATTTTACTCACCTTCCATTGTTTGTTCACTATTAGTATTGCTTATTGTCTTTCTACAGGGTCCTCATGGACCAAAGGGTGAAAAGGGAGACCCTGGCCATCAAGGCTACGCACTTAAGGTGTGGAGACTGTGCTACGTACATAAACGTATAGTACTATGACGGTGATTTTATTTAAATCTAAATTTAAATGTCTTAAATTTCCTGCTCTATGTATTTTTGTCAAGGGAGAGAAAGGGGAACCAGGCGTGGTCATTGGACCTGATGGAAGTTCTCTGTCTTTGTCTGGGCTCAGAGGACAAAAGGTAAGCTTAAGCTTACCAGGAGTCACTGCTGTTGTCTGGTTTCATGTGTGTAGTATCAGTTATGGTCAATGTGGCCCCTCCCGCTGCAGGGTGATAGAGGACCGCCTGGACTAGTCGGACCGCCTGTGAGTAGTAGACACTGATTTGACCTAGAGGGCTTATTATGGCTTATTATGTTGATGTTAATTCAGTAAGGTATCTAAATTACTTCTTTTTTTCCAGGGTCAGTATGGTCCTTCTGGAATGAAGGGAGAATTTGGAATGCCAGGAAGGCCCGTATGTATCTCTCTGTGCCAGGGCTATTCAAATCACGGTCCTTAAGGTCCATGCCCCACTTGTTTTCCAGCCTTCCTTTACCTGTGAGTCAGGTGTAAAACCACTGGGCAATCAAAATCAGTACAGTAATTGTTGCACTAACTACTTGGGATAACTGAAAACAAGGCCTGGATTTGGAATTGAGGTCCAGTTTTGAAGAGCCATGCTCTATGCCATATGCAGAATCTGTGTTTTTGGAATTACTTGCTGAGGGTTTATACTAACTTTACCCACTGGATTTAGGGACGCCCTGGCTTGAATGGGTATAAAGGTGAAAAAGGAGAGTCAGGATCGGGGACAGGATATGGATATCCCGTAAGGCCAAAGCTCCATACTCACTTCATGACCGACAATATATATAATAAGATCAATTCATTGTATTAATGTGGGATCATCCAGGTTGGATAAATGTGTCTGTTGTGCTTCAGGGTCCTGCGGGTCCTCCTGGGCCACCCGGACCTCCAGGCCCCCCCGTGTCACTGGACAGGTTTGGTGTAAGTATAAATATCACCAGTTGTGGAGAAACCTATTCTTCACGAGGATGTTCTGCGATGTGTGACCATTTTGGTTTCTAAATGTGGCATTGTTTTCGTCTTATTTTAGAGATATGATGATGGCTCCAGATTTTATCCAGGTAAGCCTGATCAAGCCTGTCTGCTTCCGGTGATACAAAAATAAGGGCTTTCTTATATTTCTGCTAGGTAATCAAACTCACGGGCAACATAGATGGTATAATTAAAAATTCAGTGAATAATGTTTTCATCTATGAAGATAGTGTTAATGAGAACCAAATGCCTGTGGCAACATGTAGAACAATTAAGCAAAAACAGCCTGGATGCTACAGAATTATGTTAATTCTGTTGAAGTGTGTTTAGTGTAGTTATATATATTGTATACTGTTTGTTTGGAGTGTAGTATGTCTGTAGTTGGCTAATCAGTGGTGTTCTTCTCGGCAGCCATGAAAGGGGAGAAGGGGGATCATGGTTCCCCTGGTGTTCCTGGCACTCCAGGTGATTCTGGGGCAGCGTGTGGCTCAGTGGGCTAAGTCTCTGTGCCCGTGATCAGAAGGTTGCTGGTTTTAGCCTGGCATCTGCAGGTCCTTCAGCAAGGCCTTTAAACCCTCAGCTCCCTGGGTACCCCAACTTGTGGCTGCCACATGTCCAGCTTGTTCTCACCTGCAGAGAGCGAGTTGGGAGAGGTGTGAAGAGAGTTTCCCCATGGGGACTAATAAAGTGCCCGTTTTTATAATAATAATCATTATTAATTCAGCATTTTATGATGTATCACTCTTGACTTGGGTAGCCAAAGCTAGGTAGTAAATAATTATCATTACTGTCATTTGTGACTTTCGCTGTATTCACACTTAATAATCAGTTTTAAGTGTTGTCTGACATTCTGCATTTGTGGTTATATTATTTCAGTTTTATAGTAATTATGCCATCCTTTTCATTGTAGGACTTTCCTCAAATTTGGACTTTTACACGTTGAAGGTACGATTTGGCAAGGCACAACTCCCTGTGTGTCCTTCAGAAAATGTCAATTGACCATTGAGATGTGTTTGTATGCAGAATGAGCTGAAGGGAGAACAAGGAGGACCTGGCTTGAAAGGGGAGAAAGGAGAGCCGGGCGGGGGATACTATGATGGTCGCTATGGTGGAGGATTGGGGCTTCCTGGACCTCCTGGCAATCCAGGATTACCCGTAAGTTGTGTTGAGTACAACACAGCTCTATTCATTTGAGCAAAGCCTGTTCCTTTGTCTTCATTGTTGTTGGTTTTATTCACAGGGGCCAAAGGGAGACTCTATCAGAGGTCCTCCTGGTCCCCAGGGCCCACCAGGAGCCCCAGGAATGGTTTACGAGGGTCGTGCTGGGAACCCAGGCCCACCCGGCCCACCGGGCCCTCCTGGGCCTCCAGGGTCACCCTCACTGCCAGGAGCCTACAGGCCTACACACCGTACGTTTTATTCACAACACCACTTGGATTGCATTTTGTGCAATATAAGTAAAGTACAAATAAACTTCTGATGCCACAAAACCACTTAACTCCTATAGTCAAGAACAGAAAAATTGGTTTTCGTTTCGCTGTTGTTTGTACTGATAAGTTTGGTTGAAATTGTGAAAATATGATTACCGTGTGTTTCAGCCATAAGCGTTCCCGGACCCCCAGGTCCTCCCGGGCAACCTGGACTTCCTGGTTTGTCTTCTGTGGTAAGTATCACGCTAACCTGAAGAGGACAGATGTCATGCAAAACAATTAGTGGCCCCTGCTTTTGAAGAAGAACCATTATCTCATACATCTGAATGATTTTTTAAACATCTGGTTGTGAATGAAAACAGCGTGTGAGTGCTTTTTTATGCTTTTGTAATTTTTCTGCCATTTATGTGCAGTTTCTTCAATATTAAAATGCTCTCTGTGTTCATTTTGTTCGGTGGAATCACAGGTAACTGTACTGAGGTCATATGAAATCATGATTTCCACCGCACGGCGACAAGCTGAGGGGACGCTCATCTTTGTCATGGACAATGGAGATCTCTACATTCGAGTCCGAGAAGGATTCCGACAAGTCATGGTATATTCCATTCTAAAAATATGGTTCCCATTAATGATACAAATGTCCTGTATTTATTAAGACATTGATTTACATATTTTATTATCATTCATGTCTTTTTTCCAGCTAGGAGATTACAGGCCTTACTCAAGAGACTTGGTAAGCACATTCATTCTTATACATTGTCATTTATTTGAAGAATGACAATGCACAATTTAATACAATGTATTTTGTCCACTTAGAAAACAAAATTACATTTGATGTTTTCTTTTTTGCTATTGCTATTTTTCACATCTATAGGACAACGAAGTTGCAGAAGTTCAGCAGCCTATTGAGATCCCTAAGACGCCACAACAATCACAACAGGATAACCGTAACACTGATTACCCTGTCAGATACCCCTCCCAACCTGACACAAGATATCCATCACAACCATACCCCATATACCCCTCGAATACTGAGCCTAGATACCCGCCACTGCCAGATAATGGGTACAGTCCCGTCCAGCCTGATAGTAGATATTCCAGCATTCCCTCTCAAAGACCAAGTCCTCCAAAACCACAGCCTCCCAGCCATGCACATACATTTGGACCTGGGGTAAGTACTTTAAACATCATCCCTATTTAATTTACCCTACCATGTGATGCTCTTTTGTGTATAATTGACAGGGTGTTGCTAATTGGGGCCTCTCTCTTTATGTTTTGCTCAGCTGCATTTGATTGCCCTTAACATGCCACAATCTGGTAACGTGCGGGGCATCCGAGGGGCAGACTTCCAGTGCTTCCAGCAGGCCCGTGCCGTGGGGCTGACGGGCACGTTCCGGGCCTTCCTGTCCTCCAAGTTGCAGGACCTCTACAGCATCGTCCGCAAATCGGACAGAGACAGCCTGCCTATCTTGAACCTCAAGGTGATGCTAGGATCCTGTTCGTATGTACTTGCGAATGCTGATCGGGAAAATCAACAAGCAGTTCAAAACATTTAATTTGCATGAATTTTCATTGATATCCAGGACAGATGTTCAATGAACACTTACCCAACTAGTGTCAGAGTACTAACCGCTTGTGTACTGCGTTCTGGACTTCAGGACCAAGTGCTATTCAACAGCTGGGAGGCTCTCTTCAGTGACTCAGAGGGCAAGATGAAGGAGAATGTACCAGTCTACTCTTTTGATGGTAGAGATATCCTCAGGGATAGTGCCTGGTGAGTTTCCCTTATGTTATGGTTATCAAACCAGTGAAGTCCACATTACTGGGGTCAGTAAACTTAATATTATTTTAATGGGAATGGAATGCATTCATTGTTAATTTATCAAAGTTATGAAATTAAGGTAATAATAAATAACAACACTATCTGTTCAAAGGCCTGAGAAGATGATATGGCATGGCTCGAGCCCCAGAGGCCACCGTCAAACAGACAACTACTGTGAAACTTGGCGGACGGCGGACCAGGGGGTGACCGGCCTGGCATCTTCTCTGTGGGCCGGGCGACTTCTTCAGCAGACGCCAAGTAGCTGCTCTCAGTCCTACATTGTGCTGTGCATTGAGAACAGCTATGTCACACACTCCAAAAAATAATGCGGGTTCCTTCCTTGTGAGAGGAAGCCTAAGGCGCTCCTCCAAATAATCGAGAACTCCCCACTTAACACACCTTCAGTTTACAATAAATAAAAAAAGCAAAAACAAAACAATGCATGCACACAAACAGTTTGAACATGGTTTGAGGATCCTGTTCTATCCCACGGTCCCCTCTGTAATGCCAAAGAGTTTGGATCTAAAACAAAGGGGGTTTTGTACCTTTTGGGGGCTACTTTTGGCACATTTTCTTAGGGGTTGAACCACAGAGTCTAAATGCTAACCTTGGCACCATTTTTATTTGTAACCATACAAGTTTTGTATATTAAATGTTTGCATTTTTTGTGTTACTTTAAAATGTCGTGTAAGAGTTATATTTAACCAGTTTGTGTAACATTCTTATGGTGTTTTCATTTGAGGATTCATGGACATTGTGAGGCAGAGCAACCTACAAAGAAGATTTTAGAATTTTAAAAAGAAAATGGATATTTATTTTGAATTTGATATGAAAATCCATACAAATATAGGCACTTTTTTCTCAGAATCTTTTTTTTTTCTCAGAATAATGTACACTGGTTTAAAATCATGCATCCTAGGCTAATGTGCCAGCCTAGTCCTTAAAATCAAGATTCTGAGAAACTGTATGCTTACAGGTTCTTATAATTATGGAAAGCATTGCAGATATCAAAAATGTGATCATCAGTACGTTTCTTTATGGAGGTATACTCCTACCGTGTACCACATTTGCGGTATGCATTTACAAGTCACGTGACCTGCAGTTTCCTTCAGGCACGTGCATGTTTTCTGCTAATGCATTTTTGTTGCAAACAAATGAAATTCAGGATTGCTAAATGTATATTAATAACAAATCCCCCCCCCCCCTTTCTTGGTATAAAATCACAAGAACGTGGTGCTATATTTTAAGGAATCCTCCAAATTAATATTTTTGAAGGGCCAGAGACTTACCTGTGGTCACCCCTTAAAAAGTGCACATCTGGGACAGATTCCTTTAGTGCTACTGATGTATCCAGGCTGAACCAGTACAGACCAGTACAGAAACTGTGGATCCCAGTGTGTTTTGTAACCAATATGTGCTGTATTTCCCCTAGGCACTGAATAAATTAATTTTTTCTTTTATAACTTTCCATAGTTGATGTTTCTTTTTTAAAACAAAACTGCTAAAACACATACAATCTAAGCAGCCTTTATTTTTTGGATCTTTGATGCACTTTAATTTTCTCACAAAGATTATAAGTCAAAGATCAAAATTCTATTTCAAGTGTCTAAAGACAAGATTACATTAGATCAAGTGCAGTAGGTATCAATAGAGTTATAACACAAACAATAAAAAGCATAAAAGGTATCTGCTTGTTTAGTGATGTTATAGAAAATGTCAGTAAACTATGCCAGAATTTTCATGACACAGATAGAAACAGTAGAAAAGGCTCTGTGATACTGTAATTTGAGGCCAGTTCAGTCTGACAGAGCAGCAAGCTATACTGAAATCAATCTGCAGAACATCATCATTTAAAAACTGCTATGTGGCAGGTATTGAAACAAATCTCCAGAAGCTGCAGACTGAACTAGCCCCAACATTACACTCCAAGCTATGACAATTTCTTCAAAATTCACAGTAGTTAGAAATGTGTAAAATTGATTACATAATACAAGACAAAATACATTTTTCCTATAAAATGAAACTAGTGACACCAGACTCTCATCAACAGCATACATTTTCTATAAAATCAGCAGTAGTCTGTACAAATGTTCTTACTTACAGATGATTCACTGCACATTTATTCATTCATATTGACAGGGATCACTTGATAGCCATCTCATAATAAGATGAATAATTAACAAATGGCCACAGTTTTAACAGCTGAGAAAATGACAGCTATATGAACAGTGAAACACATTACACAGTAAAAACATGCCAGTATACTTTGTGCATAGTAACTAGCATTTGGCTTCTGTGTGTGTGTGAAAAACAAATATATCCATCCATCCATCCATCCATTTTCTATACCCGCTTATCCTACTGGGTC
>JABFEB020000035.1:8214095-8225837 GCA_019775895.2 Stomatorhinus ivindoensis
TGAGTGTGCCCTGCGATGGGCTGGCCCCCTGTCCAGGGTTGTTCCCTGCCTCGTGCCCCTTGCTTCCGGGTAGGCTCCAGACCCCCCGCAACCCAGTAGGATAAGCGGGTATAGACAATGGATGGATGGATGTATCTACTATAAACTCACAATTATAGTATAAGAGACAGATAATCTTGGGTTAGAGACTCATTTTGTGGCCAACATTCTTCATGTGAACAAGCGAAGACCAGCAGAAACCCAACTGCAGAGAATTTGAACTTCAGTCACATTCACCAGATTTCAATCCCTCCAGCAGGAGCAACACAGTCAAAGCAGGGAGTCCATTAAATCCCTCGCAGCAGTCAGCTGCTCAATAAGCAGCAGGAGTTTATTAAACTGACATTTCACAAAACATTCCCTCATTACTGTACTGGCTTTTTCCAGCTTTTAAACTTGTTATAAAACAAGTGGAAGGTTTGTCTCTAACGAATGGCAATCTGCTTTACTGAGGCATTCGCTTAGTGCTCATACTGAACCCGGGGGCCCGATAAAGGGGGGAAGTTAGGAGGATCCTGGGGGCCCCTGAGTGACAGGGGCCCTTAAAAATTGTCATGCTTTTACGGGGCTCAAATATTTTTGCGGCACTCCTGACTGAACCAATATCCACCGTACTGACAGAGGGAAAACATGAAGCTACAACTCATTAATGAAAATGCTTGGGTTTAAAGTCCATTCCTCCTAGCATCTGTGGCACAATAAACTAGTTAAGTGGAAATGACCTTTGGCATTTGTTGCAGTAGATGGTAACAGCTCAGACAAGCACATCTCACTGATTGTAGGAGTATCCACACAGGGGGACGATGTGAGGCTCAGCAGGCAAGGGCACTGTGCCCTTGATTGGAATGTCACCAGTTCAAATTCCTGCGTCAGCAGAGTGATGTCACCATTGGGCCCTAGACCAAATGCTGCACAAACTGCCTGACCCCTGCTTTCTGAGTTACATGTCTCTTTGGATAAAGGAATGTGCTAAATAAAATGTTATGATCTACATTCTTGATTATAATGCTAATACACAACACTGTCCATATCTGTATGCACACATGGAATTTCAGTCAAATTAGTAAGAAGTGAACTGGCATGAACCAGACACTAGTATGTGTTGACAGAGCAGGGACTTTAAAGTGCAGCAAGGCTGGGTTTGTCAGATGAATTCAATCTCCGAAGTAAAGAACATGCTTTAAACAGTGCACAGTGCTCATTTAATGGCAACATGGTTATGTTGCCAAGACATTGGTTTCACAGTCTTTGCAGATGGCCCCACATATACTTTCCCTAGATGATTTTAATGAACTGATCCACACAAAGGAGATACAACAACGTGTGTACAGACAGCCTGACTCTATGTGCATGAGCTCACACTGAGTTACAATCCTGTTCATCATAACAGTAAAAGGGAGATTAAGTGTGTGAACTTCCAAGAATGTCAAATTTATGGCTAAATATACATTTTCAATACTGAAACTTTTTAAATATCACAGTGTTTTCATGATCCTCTCCTGAAGACCGGTCCCCCATTTCCACCTTTGTAAAGAATGGCTGACCTGCTCTCTTGTGAAGTTCTTCTCTGGGCTGAGCAGCAGAGGCGTGATGAAAGGCTCTCCAGGTTTCAGCTGGACGATGAAGCCATAGAGGCAGAGGAAGATGACCGACCACATCTGCCTGTGGGGCGCCTTGGCCGGCACCGCTGTGGGGCCGTGCTCTCGGTTGTGATCGCTGGGCTCTCGGTGAGTCTCCTCCTCGTCCCCACCGCTTACCCCCGTGTTAACCATGTCCCCTGGAACTGCTCCGTAGCACCGAAGCCAGTGTCTGCCATGGGAAATTCATTTCAGCATTAAACCCAGAAACAGAAGGAGGCACAACAGATCAGTTGTTTTGGCACTGCCGTACAAATAACCTTGCCATACACTCATTCTAAGTTCATCCAAAAAGTTGTACCCATAATTTGAGAAATATACTGTATATGACATTAAAGAAAAATGGATTGAAATGGCTGTTTACTACCATTCTTATATCCTCTGGTTTCACTTCTTGTATTTGGCCTTTGTCTTTAATGTACGTTTATACTTGGGTATCAGAGACAGAAACGAAAAAGATACTTCAGTCTAATCAAGTTATTTTGATGTGGATAGGCAATTTATATAAACAATGTTTCCAGGAATAGGAGCGAAATAATAAATTTTAAAAATCAGTTCCACAATCGATATTTTGCTGACAAGCCCAATTGAGGCATTAAGTAAACACTATCAAATTTACACATGTAGTCTTTTATTAAGGTTCGCCGGTATAATCATACCGATAGTAAAACACGACCATAAAAAAATCTAGCTGCTGAATTCAATGAAGCGATATAGTCCGGTAGCCATGACCTTGGCTAAACAGATATAAATGCTTTTTCATTTATATCTATGAACGAAATGATTAAGAATTCTTAGTAGCAAGAATAAGTTACTTGCATGTATATACCGCTGGTAATACAGAAAAACCTGAAAGTGACGATGCCATTACGGGTTTCTCTCTCCAGGTTATATCTGTAATTGACTGTTACCTTATTACTTCTTTGCTTTTTTTCAGCAGCTGAGCAGTTTGTCATGTAGCTCCCCGGAAAGGTCCTGAGACGATTGTTTTCGAGCTGTCATACTTAGGTACACGCTGCCGAAAACTACAACCCCCAAAGTGCACCGCTCAGAAGCGCTAAGCACGCGCTGCAAACGCGTTGTCTGCTGGACTACAGCTCCGTCTAGCGTGACGTGCACGCCGAACTAACATAGGGAGAAATATCCGTCCATCCAACCATACATCCACGTCCTAACTGCGTATCCTGGTCAAAATGTTTATAAAATAGATTTTCTGATATGTTAAAGACCCCTGATATGGGTTATTCCTGTCTTGCGCACATTGCTTCCGGGATAAACTCCGGACCCACGGGTAAATTGTACCCGTGGGTCCGGCATGTTTTTACGAGTCCCCTCGGTAAATTAAGCGTGCTTGTAGGTGATCAAAAAAGGGCACTTAGGAATTCAATGGGGGAAGGGGGGCACTTTTAGTCTGTCGGGCAAAATGGGCAGTTGCTCAGGCACCCTCAGCCTCCCCCCACTTTGCACGTGCCTGCCATGCGACCCTGTGTAGGGCAAGCAGTGTAGAAAATGAACGAATGTGTATGTATGTATTTACACCACATTTCTGACAAATATTTCTATATTAAGCACTTATGATTTACATCTTTCTGACTTCGTAAAATGTATTTTCACTTTTTATTACTGTGAATATTTACTTTTAAGTATTACACGGCATCTACACGGTAACTTAGTGATATTAACCTGGACACCATGTTTAAGGATATATTTAGTAAAAGATAAGTATTGCGTAAATCATCTATGATTTTCACCAGCTATACGAAGTTTGTGTAGTTTTGCCAGTTGACAAGGAATTGCTTTGTGTTAAGCGATTTTCTTATAGTATGACATTATATCCGTTTGCATAGTTCTGATTAATTTCGACTCTGATATATTTCTTACGTTTTGCATCGCAAAGCCTACCAATAGTATAAGTAATCTTCTGTTTAAATATTTGATGAGAGGGACCCTAACTATAGCAGCCCAGCAGAGAGCCAGAGATGGTCTCTGTGAGTCTTTATTCCCATTCTGCTGCATCACTATATCAGTGCTTCTGAAGTGAGCGATGGCGCCGTAGTTATGGATTGTTTCTGTCCTTTGGTTTAATTAGATTAATTGCATAATTGGGATGAGTCATGGCATTCAGCACAGAGATGAAATGAAGTAAACGCTAAAGCTACAGCACGTGCTTACAGCCTTTAAAAATATAACTAATTTATGCATTTTTCATATACCCACACGAACTACATTTATTGCTGTTATAAGTGAGTTCCTTTTACGAGTCTTCATCAGACCTTCCTCTTCCAGGTTGGTAATGGTCACCTTGCAGACTGTCTGCTTTTCACACTTCAGCTGTTCTCCACACCAGTTCCTATACAACCTGACAGCCTCTCCCCAATGCTTCTGCATTTTTTATTTGCCTGTCCCTTTTAGCTTAGAAGATGCTCATGTGTAACACATCAAGTGATAAAGCCCAGCAGGTTGCTTTTTTATAATGTTGCAAGACTTTCTCGTTCTTTTTCTGATTTCTCAAACGCTTTTTTTAACCTGTGAGCAATGCAATCGTCATCTTTGTTTTTGGATTTTGCTGGGTGCACTGCACTGTCCTGTCCCATAGAAGCTGACAGCTGAATTCTTTGGCAGTAGTTTACACTGTTGGCTGGCCTCTTAATACACTCCCGTATTGACATAATGATTGATTGTGAGCTGCTGTGTAAAATCAGCTGAAGACAGTATTTAGTGAAAAGGTGACGAATTTCTATATTTGGGAAGCTTTAAATAATCCTGGTTGAAACACTCTGGTGTTTCTGCAGTATAAAACTACTTGTGTCTCCAGAATAAAAGGAGAATAAATAAATTGGAAGTCCAATACACGCAGGTAATATGCACCTTATAATCATGGGGCAAGTCTATAGAAATTTCTGCAAATAATTACTGAGTATTCATTGTAGGTAACACTTGTTTTATTGTTTTACAGCTAATTCCCTTAATACAGCATGTTGGGACAATATTTTCTAATTTTAATCATTTACCAAACTGTGAACTCAATAGGATTATTAATCTAAAAATAATGGATGGATGGATGGATGGACAAAAAAAAATTAAAACAGTTTTATAAAGTGGCTATGGTTTCAGTTCGCCTGACTATTCCTTTATTAGACTATAATATCAGTGCTCTATTATGTTATATAATATCAAAATATTTGAAATACATTGACTTCACTAGTAAGATAGAATAAAAGTCCCTTTTTGGATCTCTTTTTAGTTTTTCAGTCAAGCACACAGGGTTATTGTGTTGGGTTAAGTGCTTCAGAATCTAATTACTCTAATGTTGACTGCAGCCTTAAATCACACTTACTGGCTAAGTGCACTGGTTTGTCTGTCCTTCAGTGGGAAGCTCCGTGCTGCTTCCTGAGTAATTATTCCGATTGGATATGAGCTATTACACTTATTGGCTGGGGCATGGCATCGCAAGCCTGGCCTCTGATTCGTTGCCAGTGGCACAGTTTTGCTGCTTACCATTGGCTTCTGAGGGACAGTGGGAGGAGATTTTGCCCTTTCCTCCTTGTGCTAGAGCATGAGTGAGGACTCTTTCTCTGCCACTGAATGACTGCAGGTATTGGTTTCTGCTTGTAAAACAGCCTGTGTGTGTGTGCGTGTGCATGTGTGAGTGAGTGAGAGAGCGAGAACGATAGTAAGAGAGAGAGAGACGCAAGCAGCGCCTCATCCTCCCCTTCTGGCTTCCCTCTCTCCCTGTTCCCTATCACTCCTTCCTTCTTCCCTTTTGGACCACCCATCTCCAACTGGACTGACCTGGACCTCTGTGCACCTTCAACCTCCAGTCCTTTTCACTCTCCTCATTTGTCCTACCTAACCAGTCAGCTTGACAGGTAAGACTTTCCTTCCTATATCAGGCTACATCACTGCAGGAAAGCCAGGATCTTCTGTATCTTCTTTCTTGTTACAAAACGCTTTCCAATTCCTCCTCGTCCCCTCTCTCTTTCAAGTCCCTCTCTAGCAGCACCTCTCAGAGGGAGGCTTGCTGGAAAAAATAGTAGATTATAATGAGACAAAGTCACCTTTTTTCTTTCCCAAATACTCGCTCAGTGTATTCTTTGTTTTTAAGATTTGCACAGTATGCAGTCCAACTTTCTTTCATAAGCCTATAGTGAGACATGGAAGGTCTTTCATATTGGTGCAAGGTTAATTTGTTACGAATTACAGAGAGTTATAAAATGATAGTGATGGTTTATGTGAGTACAATAGTTTTCTGTTAGGTCCAGACTTCTTATGGGTCTCTTTATGTTCCTCAACGTGTAAACGCTAAGTTTTAAAAAACACATCACCACAAAAGCGATGAAGACATCGAGAACAAAAAAATGACAACTACCAGATTAACTCAAGACTGTCCTCATTAGATATTTCAAACATTGTCAATGTGTGACTGAAACCTTAGACCTTCTTACCATCAGCTATGCAGATATCTATACAGCTGGATATCATGAAGTTAATTGTTGGCAAAGGGACATTGGTGAGGTGGAAACAATGTAGGTATCTGTTTTGACGAATATAAGTGTGTGTGAAACCAGAATTTTTAGCAATTTTTTTCCTCCTGACATTTGTAGACCTCACAGCTGTTAAGACAATACTGAGACATGACTTTTAAAGTCATGGATCTGCAATCATAAGATCTCAGTAAACAAGCCAATATAGCATGAGGTGGAAATGTGAATATGGCTTGACTGAATGGATTCAACTTGTTCTATTTTTATGGTATACACCGGACATACTGTGCAGATGCACAGCATGAACGCTGCAGTACAAAATTTGAGTACTATAATTTTTGACAATGTCATTGTAATTCATTGTGAGCCTGTAATATTCATACTGCATGCTTTAATTAAGCATTTTCTGACAGTTAAGGATCTACCTCATGTATATAACAGGTGTCTTCTTTAGTACTCATTTCTCAGTGGAAATATTCTGATTGCATTCCAAACAGGTAATCAAAAGAAAATGACTATTTTGATTAAAATACACTGAGTATAAGTCAGAAATATTCATTATTAGCAAGTACACAGGTTCTGTCTTTCCTATCCAGAAGGTGCTAATTTGCATCTCTTTGGCAGCTATTGTCTGTTTTTCCAGAGGCTCAGTGATTGTTGCTCATTGTGGATTTAAATGAATGTTTTTAATGCACAAATTATTTACATTAAATACAGTAGCCTAATTAGCTTTTATCCATGTGCATATGAGATGGCCCCTTTCAGTGAAATAATAAACAGAGAGTTTCTCCAGAGCACACCTGTAGGTAATGAGTCAACAAGCTAGTAACCAACTATATTGCCTCTACTTAAGAAAGTAAACTTGCTTTTTCTCATCTATCTATCATCTATCTATCTATCTATCTATCTATCTATCTATCTATCTGTCTGTCTGTCTGTCTGTCTATATTCATTTGTTGGCTTATCATGTCACATAAAATCCTCTAGGAACAGGAAACAGCCACTATTTATTTATAAATAAGCAACAATGGATGATATAAAATAACAATAGGCTGGTTCATAATTAGTCAATCAAAATGCACATAATAATGAATGGAATGCATCCATTCATCCATCTATCCATTTTTCATAACAGTTTATCTGGGGCAGGTTCACAGTGGACCTGAAGCCTATCTCAGGAGGCACAGGACACAAGGTAAGGGACACCCAAGATGGGATCTTAGTCCGCAATTAAATGAAATATACTGGGGCATAATGGTGGCGCAGTGGTTAGCACTGTTGCCTCACACCCCTGGGACTACATGTTCTCCCCGTGTTATCATGGGGTTTACTCCGGGTTCTTCAATCCCCCCTCCCTTCCACAACTGTGCTAAAGTGAAGTGGAGCAGCCAGATTGTCTGTAGGTATGAATGTGTGTGTGTGTGCCCTGTGATTGGTTGGGATAGATTCCGGACCCCTGTGACCCTAAATAGGAATATCAGGTACAGAAAATGATTGGACTGATAAATAAGATATAATTTACCCTAAAGTTAATCCAATTCCAAGACAGACAACATGCAACAATGAATTAATCTCAGATAAACAAAGATCATAAATAATTCTGATAAGCTCATATGTTTATCAGGTCACAGACAATAGAGGCATAAATGTTAGGATTGACTGGCATCTCTTCCAGGGTGTCCCCTGCCTCATGTTCTGTGTTTCTTGGGGTGGGGGCTCCAGGCTCACACCTCTGTCCTTTTTCAAATGAACATCATTTAAAAAATCGTTTGCAAAAAAAGCGTATTTTGTGATAATTCCCTAAAAAGTTCTAATATTTGGATGGCGTTCTACAATCTTCCCACTTGATTACTATAATTGGTCGTTCGGACAGCTTATCCTGAAGGTTCCTCCTGTGGCTCTCCAGCAAGGTTTGTCTGTATCGTTTATTAATAGGAAACACAAACTAACAAACTCTTGAAAAAGCAGGGATACTGCGTATCAGTAACAAAGAAAAAAACACTCCCATAAATGGATGTATCTTATAAATTGAGCCTATAATATATTGTGGACAGGTTCTTAAGTGCATATGTGCAAAAATAGAGTTGATAAATTGGAAATGTCGAACAGAGAGACTTAAATCTGCAAAAATGCTTCAGATTAATATGGTTGCTTCTTTTTTCAGCAGCTTTAGATATTCATCAGTGCTGTATTAGTACATGAAGTCTTAAGGAAAAGCTATTACTTTTTTTTTAACTTCCAGCTACATTTCCTCTGACCAACCACTTACTCAGAGGGATTATTTTCTAGTTTCAGTCCTTACATGCGCTGTAGTCTTTCTCTGTCCTGTTTGTTGGACACATAACACCCATCCCAATGACCTGCCCTCCCAGTTCAGAGGGCTTTTACACTTGCAGTCAGTAACTCACTTTTCCCTCTTTACATCGCATACACTGCAGGGCCAGCTATTGACTAGGAGATTGCTCAGTATATTTTGTCTTGACCTGATTGGAAAGCAGGTGCCCACTGTAAAGTATGTGCGAGAAAAAGCCTCCTTCCTATGTCATAATTCATAAGGAGAACGTAAAGCAGTCCAGCAGGCTGAAATTGAATGCCGCACCTTTTTCAAGACGGGGTTGGAAAGAATTACGGCCAGCAAAATCTGCAAGACTTTGTCTTGGAAAGCACTCGTCGTGGGGGCTGTAATTTAACCCGCCGATGGGCCGTGATATCAGACGCAATCTAGAGAAATGGAGGGACAATTGAGATCTAGGGCACAGTGCAGTGGAGTGTGTCAGGGTTTAGTGACACTGTCTTTAACACGGGGCCCGTGTCATGGCTTCCATCTGTAAATGTGTAGTTATGTTTGGCAATATGCCGGGGGGGGCGTTCCTGTCATATGACCTCCACGAGATAATTTTAGTTTTAGTTAAAAGCTTTTTAGCAGTAGTGATTGTTACTAGAGATGGAGGCCTGCCAGAGTAGTTGGTTTCTATTTTAAGGACGTACTTGTTTGTTTACATGACAGAGGTGCAACCTTTGTAGGCCTCAGGCAAGGACAGGCATCGTCTTTGCTGATATTTTGTAAGTACAGTAGACTGAATTTTACGTCGCTTATGGACAGTATTTGGTATGGTCACTGGATATGGGAATTTGTCATTGAAAGGGATATCAGACTATGTTGTATGTGGTAAGCATTTTGGCTGAACGAGCAACTTGAACATTGATTATTCATTATTATTATTCATTCACTTCAACACACACAAATGCAGACAAGCAATTTCATTCACAAAGCGAAAGTGCCAAATTACACCGGTAGCTGAGAGACAGGGTTGAGACAGGACACCTGTTGTTTCTCCGCTCTCAGATCTGTGGCAGTGTGACTCATAGTCAGCGGAAGCTTTATTTAGACTTAATCCATGGAGTGTCGTCACTGCATATGCTCTGGTCGGGCTAAATAATGAGTGCATGCGTTCACCTTCCCTGCAGTGAGGGAGCGTGTTGTATTGTGACGTAATACGTGTGAATTCGTCAGCAACTGTAGGACGCATTCACCCATGTTGAATGCACATCTTAGACCCACAATGATAAGTTTATGAGGAGAAAGTCTGAGGTTTTGCAAGCTCCATTTTATTATTATAATAGTTGTATTACTTGTGGTGGGGACTGGATTATATCTTTTCTTCTTCATCTTCATCTTGAATTTGACTGTTTTGGCAGTGCAGTATATTGCCTCGCTCTGCTCCCTCATTCATAAGCAGATTGCCCCACTATATGGACCACGTGACAAGGAGACATTTTTTTCGAAGAATCCGTGCTGCTTTTTCAGTTTCGCTTTACAGGTGTTTCCAACACCAGTTTGAACTTTCAGCACAGGTGTCTGTCTGAGTAGTTTCATCATTTGCCTCATTTACATTTTCATCAAACTCTTAGATATGACTGCTCTAGATGAAAATGCTTGCTTCTAACAATTTGTGTTTTAGCATTTCCTAAGCCTGTGCATTGACTGTAGGATAATGGCAATAAATAATCTATTTAAGACATGTATTATGTGTATTTCAAAATCATCAGTGGGTAACAGAAGAATGTATCTATTATTTATTTCTGTTGCCACAAGAAACAAATTGCAAACCACTGTTATAATCTTACTATTTGCATTGAATTTATTTTGCTATATAATCATTCTCTACATGACCTGCTCCCCTTGGCTCTTCTCAAAGGGAAAAACAGTGGCTCAGTATGCAGCCCTTTTGTTTTGTACCTCCAGTATTATGGGTTCAAATCCTCCATTTGTTTTGACAGCTTTGTTTTCCTCCTTTCTTCAAATATGCAGTATTGTCTGTGGATTGCTTATATTGTGCAGAGGTAGAGATTTCAGGTCCAGAAAGTACAAATCCAGACCAAGATTTAGTTTCAACCAACCAGTTGAGTACTCTGTGACTGTGACTCTTTATACTCAGTTGGTTGGTTGAAACAAAATCTTTGTGAGTCTTGATTTGCACTTTCTGGACCTGAATTTGCTTTATGAAATCATGGCATTTAGACCATGAAAATCTAAAAATCTGCAATGAAATTGTCTCAGATATAAAACACATATATACAGGTATACACACACACATATACATATATACACACTTTATATAAATAAAATATATGCTATATATTTAAAATATATGGTATATATACTATACTAAACATGCACTTTTATATAAATGATTCAATGTACATTTCATTTACTTTGCATAAATTAAATATATAATATTATTTATATTAATCCCTATTTTTAAACATGATACATTTCCCAGGGAGAGAACTGAAACGGCTCACCTCCCAGTGTTGTATTTCCTCCTGAAGGTTTTATGGAAATCATACCACCTTCTCCATTGTTCAGAGGCCAAAGCGGCTACAGTACATATAGCAGGAGAAGGAGACTGATATTCATATCCTGGATGCGCCTTTGAAATTTCTTAAAGGTCTTTTGTGGCATTAAGACTTTGAAGATTCTCAACGATCAAAGTCTTTTAATGTCATCACTTAATAAGGACGAGAGGAGCTTTCCGTCTTTGAGTCAGCATGTCAGGAGCAGTGCTAGATACGTTATGCATATCTCATTTCCGACATTTATTTCAAAAGCTAATACACGTCAGTTTAAATCATGCATTACCACATTTGCGCGTTTGAGTAAATCATAACTATAGCGATATCAGTTCACAGCAATATATACAGACAAAAGCACACTTGCACAGGAATTTGCGGTAGTTTTATGTGCTTCGGTACACATAGGCCTACTCAAGACACTCTAATCCATGTCAACGACACAGGCTTATTTAAGAAACGGCTCACACTTATTTAACAAAGTTGCTAAAAGTTAGGGGAAGTCACTCAACCAGAATGTGCAGCAGAGGCTGCGCAAAGAGACATTGATAAAATGATGAAATAGGTAGAAATTTATTAGATGACATTCAACAAAGAGTGAAGAGTAAGTCAGTTGGGAAATAGAAATGTAAACTTGTAAAATGTAAAATGGGGGGGGCAGACAGGAAAATAGTAGCCCACTTTGAGAAGGTATGTACAGTATATATATATATATATATATATATATA
>JABFEB020000035.1:8230990-8250297 GCA_019775895.2 Stomatorhinus ivindoensis
CCCCCCCCCCCCCCCCCCCCCCACACGATCCCCTGGAACATCCTTGTTAGCCAAAGGTTCTGCTGAAATGATGCATTCTGCTTGCTTTTTCGAAAAGAGAGGGAGCTGAAGTTTGAATAAGACATGCGTAGAATTAATGGTCCGTGTGTGGAGTTTGCATGACTGTGTGAGGATGCTCTAGGTACTCTGCGGTCTTCCTACCGCCCAGGGATGTGCAGTTGGGTGAGCTGTAGTAAATAGCTCTTAGCTGGTGTGGGTGTGCATAAGTGTCCCCTCCAGTGCAGTGGAGTGGCATTCCTCCATGGTGCCCATCGTCCTCTACCTTTTGCTGCCTGGCATATTCTACAAGCTTGAATTAGAATGAATAAGTGATGGATGGATGGAATCATTCTGTGCATTTATGATCCCATATATTTGATATGGCTGATTCTGAAAACAGTTACTGCTTATTTCTTCACAGAACGTTTTGTCTAGCAGGCATGTTCTAGCATTACATCACGTGAAGAATTAAGACATACATGGTGATAGTAATGATGTGAAGAAAAATGTCTTTATCGGGATAATTGCACAGATTAAATTAACTTGCTTTGCTGATATGTTTGCAAAACAGCTTAGCATTTTAAAATATGTTTATTCAATTAAATATTTTACAAAAGAACTTAAAGTCGAATATGTGGCTTAAGGGTTTATGGCAGGATTTTTGGCACAAAAATATCCTTAGCTGCTCAGCCTTATATGCAAAATATTGTATTCAGTATGTGTTCTATTATGTTCCTGTATCAGCTGCCACAATTCATTATTCTTCTTTTAATGGTTCAAGAGCTTGCTTCTGCTGAGATTCTTAAATTAGCATGTACATTCGGGATATTTTGGCTGGACTAGTTTTTGGGACTGAAAATATTTTTTATTTCTTTTCAGAAGCACTCAGTCCATAATCTGCAAAGTATTTCTTGGCAATGGGTCAAGATTTTGTGATGCCTTCAGCTAAAAGTAGATAGGATCTCTGGTGGGAAGGCCCCTGTCAGATCAGACAGACCGTCTGTCCATGCAGTAGGTCAGAGTCACTACAAAGGCCATGTTAAGTGCTCCATCAAAAAAACAACAGGGCTATTGAAATCAGCCACGAGTGAAGTCTTTGAAACTACAGCCTGGCCTGATAAGGTTCAGTTTGCACTGTGACACCCCAAAAGCTCAGTGCTTCTTAGTGCATTTAATTAAAACAGTTTCTTAAAATTTTATTTAGCCGATATTTTACTTAACCGTTTTTAATGTGTTTTCATTGAGCGAAGTTGTGTAGTACCTTACCTGAAGGGGCTGGAATCAGTAAACTTTAACAGGCTACTGTGTTCTGTCAGTGCTGTGACTCATGAAAAGTATGTATACTTAAAGACTCAAGAGTGGCTTTTTTGTCATTGCTGAGGCCAGGCTTTCAGTCTGTGTCCGTAGGTCTCTTTATCTTGCACTGGAATGCAGGATTACATTGAGATAAGAGAAGCTGAGTCCATCTCTGTCAGGATGATCATCCACGGGAGACTGCACCTATCGACGTCCTTGTGTGGTCATCATAGTTCAACCTGCTGACTCCGTTGAAGGAAAGTGGTGAGGGGCAGCTAGCTTCAGTATTCTCTTAGGACCTCTTTACAGTTCATGTAGGCAGTCTGGGAATTATTAAACATAAATCACTGCATTACACACACATCGTCCAAGCCAGTGGTGGCCAATCTTATCAAGAAAGGGCCGCAGTGTATGCGGATTTTCACTGCTACTCCTGTTTGGCTGAAAGGTTCTCACACCTGGGTTTGAACAGCTGACCTAAATGTTATCCCAATAACCTGATATCAAATTGGTTCCCCTTTTTATTTGGTTTAATTATTCACAAACATTGAAGTAATATATCCAAATATGTGCACTGATTTGCACTCAAGGCTTAACAGTAACATTTGGGCTTTTAATGTATTTATTATGTATTATTATTATTATTATTTTTTTTTACATTTATTTTATTTCTGTGTTAGTCACCTTATTTCTCTCAAAAGGCTTTGCCTTTTGCCAGGCAACTATTGTAAATAAGAAACTTGTTCTTAATCTGTCTTGCCTGGTTAAATAAAGGTTAAAAAAAAGATAATGCTGTGAGAATAATTTTCTAAGTTATGCTGAAAAATTAGAATATATAATTTGGCCACTGACATAATTAATGCCATTAAGGTCCCAGGGGGCTTGAGATTACTAGGACAGTATTACTTACAGGACAGAGGTACTTATTCATCGTGGGATATATGGCTGCTTGATGCAGGATGCTGTTTTATTGTGAGGATTCACCTTGTGGCTAATGATCTGCTTTGTAGATGATTCGGTCTGGCTATGTCTTGGTCATGCAACTGGATATTTCCTTGGCCTGTGATAAATATGCACATGTAGAAACATGTGTATTGTATACACACACACATGCATGTTTGCTACATACACTTGATTCCCTGAAAACAAACCTATATGTATACGCTCCATCTGTCAGCACAATACTGGGTGCTGCACTCAAATAGACACAGTTAATGAACAAAGTGTCAGACAGTCCGTAATCCAAACAGAGTCATGTTAACATGTTAAGCTTTAGTGCATTCTCCGGTTTAGTAATGCCGTTCCTTCATCAGCTACACTTTGAATGGGAGTAATTGAACCGATGCATGTTATAGCTGTAGCTTTTGACACAAGAGCATATGAGCCAGACATATTCAACAACCTTTCACCTTCTGACAGTCAGCTTTTACTCAGTAAGCCGGATAT
Organism: Stomatorhinus ivindoensis; assembly: GCA_019775895.2. Classification (NCBI taxonomy): domain Eukaryota; kingdom Metazoa; phylum Chordata; class Actinopteri; order Osteoglossiformes; family Mormyridae; genus Stomatorhinus; species Stomatorhinus ivindoensis. Next base: position 8,233,772 of record JABFEB020000035.1, read on the forward strand.
TTTCTTTTTTTTTTCTTTTTTTACAAATTAATATTCTGGCATCAGTTCTGTGAGAGTTACTGATGTATTAATTAATGCCAAGTTTGTCGGCTTAATGAAAAAATCATTTTCTTACAAATGGCCTCATTTTGAATTAGTGTCGTTTTATTATTATTATTATTGTTGTTATTATTATTATTCTTTTCATTTTTGAAATTGCCAAATTACTTATGATTTAAACATATTCAAATAGTGCCACACAGCACAGTGAACTATATTCATTAGCATACAGACTGTACCAGTATGATCAGTTTACAACTAGCTTTAAGATATTTTGAAACACTTTGCTTAAGGGGACACAAATAATGTAGCATTATACTATTACACACATATTTGTTACTTCTTCATTAATGAATAATGACATGTTTTATTTCAAGCAGTCACCCTATTCATTACTATATCTGTTGATTCTCTAAAGCTTTGTGAACTACTGAAGGAACAAGTATCTGGGCGGCACCGACTCATGACCAGGGGCTTTCGCTCTGTGACCAACACGCCTGCTGCCCAAAAGGGAAAAAACTCTCGACGGACGGGCACCAACCCTGACAACGACCAAAAAAATAAAAATAAAAAACCCAAATAACCAATCACAAAATATCAGAGATGATTTTCGGTTGCAGATGAATGATATATAATTCAATCTAAGCTGAAGTATGACATGAAATTTTAAGGCACAAAAACATTTTTTAGTTAAAAAATACCTTTTCAGTTTTATTCACTGTCACAATAGAAATACCAATGCCCTTTACAGATAGACCTTTATCTGAGGGGGATGTTTTTATGCATAACTATTGTGGGTCTAAAATATCATAATCCCCTTGGTACTGGCAGTAATCTTACGAAATAACTGTATATTCTGAAATAATATCTAAAGTTCCAGGAATTATTAGCATCACTGAGAAATAAATACCCAAATAAGGACAGAAAATGAGAAATGAATGTGCTATATATTTATCGTATGTTTTCCGGTTGTTGAACATTGCAGCCTTTAGAGGAAAATTATGCAGTGGCACTTTAATTAAGAAAATGTGGAAACAAGGCTATTCCTGTTATTTGGGTTGTCTACAGATGACTTGCTGTTTCAAGATGGAAGGATGTAAGGAATTGGCTATAAGCATAAATGGAATTGAGCAAAACGGACTGAAAATCCAAGAAACAGAATTAAAATAGGAATATAATAAATAATAGAATAGGAATGGGAAAAAGGACACCGGTTTTATTCTATTACCACCTTTTGTCAGGTAGTGCCATAATTTAACATTTTGTTCCCTGCATATTAGATTCTAGTTCACGCAGCCAAAGCATGTTGGGCACTGAAGAGGGGGCAGACCTACATTAAAAGGCCACTTTCATACTAGTGCCATTAATTATTGGTTTCTGCTGGAAGGGAGACCCGTTATTGAAAGCATTGACTGTGACCCAAAAGAGGGTCGGGCAGAATTTTCCATTAGCAAAGGAAAAATTTCCATTAGTATTCTAAGGGCAGGGGAAACTTTAAGAGGTCCTTTCTTCCCAAAGAATATGTCTTCCTCCCCAAAAGCTACACACAGCAAGTACTTACTTAGTAGACAGCAACTTTTGACAACCACCAAAGGATACATTTGTGCTTGAAAAGTCCCACAGTCATCAGAGGCTGGTTTTTTATTGCTGCATCCATTCTTCATTTAGTTTAGTCCAAGTCTGACTCACTCTGACCCCAGGATGCAGCTAGGCTTCCTATTAGGAAGTGCTTATTATTGTAAAGAATTCTTGAAAACCATATGTAGTTCAGTTATGGTTTTGCCTCCTGAAAAAGGAAATGAAAAGTTCTACACGGTTCCATGAAGGAGTTTTGGGGAACTTTTAGCTACCCACTCATTCCACAACAATGTTCTAGAAAAATGCTCTTGAAGATCTTTTCTCCAGATTTGCTTCCTCCAGATGTGTCTGATAACATGCCAGTTATAAAGCATACCTGGACAGCATTTGAAGCAGACTGCATATCTTAAGTTATATTTAATGTATTTTTATATCTATTCAATTGCACTATCTAGTAATATCTATCTGTATATCTGTCTATCTTGTGGTGAAGGACAAAGGACCAGGAGAAGGTTTCTTTGTCCAAGAACAGCAGGAAGTTTATTAAAACAGAGAGTAAACAAATTCCGGTTGTCACCAAGACAAAAGCTGCCCACTTAACCTCTGACAGGAAGAAAAATAGAACTTAAAATAAAAGCAGATCCACCCTGAGAATTCTGACAGACTAAGCAACCACTACACATCCCCCAGAATTCAACCAGGCACAGAACACTACTTCTTAGCAAATACAATCTATCTATCAAATTGAAACATTAAATTCTTTAAGAATCTCTTGTGAGAGTAGTGGAACCTTGTACATATGCCCTGAAAATTCAACATGGATTGCGTCAACCAAACAACCATTCTCTACTTTGATAAGTTGCCTATCTATGATTCCATGATATTGTACCGAGTGATGAACACCCCTGTTTTGTGATTGCTTGAGAGAATTTCATGATGTCCCAGGTTGTTCTTTTCTGCTCAGTGTAAGGCTAAGAATGACTGACTAAGTTAAAAACCATCAAGAAAGCAGCAGTGTCAAAATAATACCTCTGTCCCCAACAGTTTTTATCATACCACTGTGATTCTCCAATAAACAAACTCTTTGGTCAAAGGAGTCCCACCCAGCGTTTATTCAACTTTCATTTCCTCATTCTCTCCTTCACGCCTTTCTACACCAATTTAAGTTGTCATGATGACGTGAAAGCTGGGCAGTAATGTCTGGCCTGTGCGTGTGTGCGCCTGCTAAAAAGCCTGGTCACCTTGCTGGGGGCAATCAGTCAGTTTGCTTATAGAATTGGGCTCCCGTCTTTGTAGCCCAGTGTATCCTTCGAAATCCAGCTTCCTTTGGTCCACCCTACACTTCAGAAACTGTCCTGCTGACTGGTAGGGCTCTCATGTGGTTTCTCACATTCAGACTGCAAAGGATCCATGTTATTTCTCGTTATCTGGATTCATGTAAACTGGCTGTTTGATGGGTTTGGCAGAAAATACATGAAATGTCAGCAGTCTTACAGTTAGGGTTTTAATGGTCTTGCTCTGGTTTGGCTTTAGGTGTTTTGATTTTAAGTTTGTACAGCAGAATTTGTTTTACTTTATTTTGTTTGAAAATGCTGCATTTGCACTTCAGAGGTCCTTGTGAAGTTGCAGTGTGTGTGGGCAGTATGCAGTATCGTGTGTGTGACTTTGCATCTTATAAAGGCAGGATACTTTTTTACATGTAGATCCCATAGATTCTGTTCATCTCTGAGGAAAGACCATTATCTATGAAAGTGTTCCAAAATCCTATTATGAATGTAAAATAGATTAGGTATTTTTGTATTCGCTTCACATGTTTAGCCATCACTTTTATGATTTAATGTGCTGTAGATTTAATGCTCTATTTGCAAAATTTTCCTACAGGCAGTTTATACTGGGGAATAATGTTTATCATTCTGAATTTAGGGATACACATCCTGTTGGAAGGCCAATGTTCTATAAAACCTAAATAGAATAATTGGTAACACTTTACTGTCATCTATAATGCATTCCGATACCTTCAAATACTTTTGTAATGCATTATAATGGTCAGTAAAATAATTAATAAAGCATTACAGCATGATCTATTGACAGTCATAAGGCATTATAGTGTTGATTATAATACTTCATAGGCTCCAATGAAGGTCTCATCTATAATACCTTCTTAATACTTTATAATGGTTTAAGAATTAAGGATGCTTTTGTACTGTATTATAAGGACATCTATAATGCAGTGTAGATGAGACCTTCAAAAAGCATTCATAACACATACAGTAATATACATGGGTTTAATGTGTTATGCATTTTTATAAATATTTTTAATCATTAATTAATGCTTAATGAATGCATTATAATGTGTTATGAATGTATTCATTGATTCTTATAGACATGGTATTCATAGAAATTGTTAGCACATATTTTTTACTATTGTGTTATTTTAAAATATCATACTAACAAAACATGTCTTCAAAATGCTCAAAATTCACATTTCTAGGTCGTTTGCAGCAATCCGGAAAAACAGTCTGTATGTATTGCTCAGCTCCGCAAGAATTCTGCTACGTTACCTTTCATTCAATTCCCAGTGCAACTGACCATCTGACATTGTGCTTAATTTGCTCTTGGGGTTGATAATCCTCATAAGGTTATTAGAGCAGCTCTTACATGATTAAAACGGAGGCTGATAATTACAGACGTTAAAAGAAAAGCACATGCCCCTTCACAACAACAACCCTCTCCCCAGACCACCCAATCTCACCCAAACCCCCACATACAACACCTCAATCTGCCTCAATTTTGCATTGGGGAAAAATGGAATGGCTTAGGATATGGGACCTCTGTGTAACATCATGAAACATATGGGTACAATATCCATAACAAAGGGACTGCAGATGAGGACCTGTAGAGTACAGCTAGTTAGTTTTGTGCTGGATATATACAATGATCCCCGATCATCTCTGCACAGATGCATTGGTTCACGGAAGTCTGGACATGACAGTTACCATTCCTGTGTCGCTCATATGCCCCCAAGGGATAGTCGATTAGTGCACTGAAAGTGCACGTACCATCATTGACATGACCAAATTTCTAAATGACCATAGTACCGTTTTCTAGATAGCCGATAAAAAAATTGGATTTAGGGGAATTTTCCCCTTTTTGTTGCACAAGACATCATGTGTCATGATGCCTTGAACACATGACCGTGTCGAGGGCCAATGGGGTTCCGGCATTGTCCCTGGACCGAGCGATAGGCAAAGGCAAAAATTATTTCCTTCTGAGCTTTTTTAATCTTTTGCAAACGCCGAAAGTGGTGGCCATCTGTTTTGAAGGAGCACAAAGGTAAAGCTGTTCTAAATCAATCAAATCTGTTTTCTCTTGAAGGACATTTTTTACAGTGATGGATAAATTTGTTTATTGAAAGGGTTTGTTGTAGAAAGACCGTCAGTTATTTGTATACTAGTTATTGATATAAGTGTGGAAGGTTTTGTTGAAGAGTAAATGTTGTGTAACCTGAAAAAAACCCATTGCTGATTTCTGAATTATTTAAGTTATGTAAATTGTTATGTAAATTTGAAATACATATCAACAATTTTTGAAAGAAATAATTCTAAAAAATCTACAGCTAGAAAGCCTGACCATTTGTGTGTAGAACAATAGGGAGTAGATGGTCTCAATGTGACAAATAGTGACAATTTTTCTTAACTGGGGATAATGAAAATAAGTTGGAAAGTAATGTTTTCATTGCTTAATATGATATCTTGAATTGGTCCAATACGTATGCACGTACTGTACGTATGTATGTTTGTATGAATATATATACAAGGACATGAATATTCTGTTCATGGCAGTCTCTCTTCAGAATAGAATAGAATTTCTATGTTTATGATTATATGTATTTAATAAGACCATACTGCATTTTAAATGTTGGATTATATAAGTGTATTTTGTAATTTTAAAACAGAGAGAATAACATATTCGTGTATCATTTTTCTTCTGATATTAGTCTCACTAGGCATTTAGTAAATTAAGAATCATTATCTCTGACAAATGCTGTAGCAATGCAGTTACATTTGTCATTGTTAATGTTTCTTACCTCTATTAACAAATTATCTGTATAATGTCACATTCCATTATTAATTAGGTACGTTAAACAAATACAAGTACAACTATATAAAACAATAATAAAAAAATCTTTTGATTACATTATTTGGTGTAATGCATGCGTTTATGCATTTCAAGATACAGTAGGAGAAACTGTCGATCATATCAGACATTTTTGTAGCTTGTATATTATATTTTTATGTAATTTACAGAGCAATGACTGCTTAATAAAGCACAAATGGAATAATTGCTGAAATGACCATAAAGGAGAATCACCATGCGTTTCTACACATGTAGCGTGACATACATGTTGCATACATGTTGGGAAGGTGCCCTGTGCTTTCTTTTGCTGTGCCTTTGTTGCGGCTGCGCCTAGCTAGACATTAGTGAAAATGTATGGAAATAACACGCCCATTTGCTGCTGAGGAAGATTGGTGTAGCGGCAATGGGTGTTTTGATGTTATTTCATGCCTGTGCTACTTCCCAGTGACATTTCTTTGACATCTTGACTTGGTGGCTGCATTGCGCTCCTTTCCCTTCCTCGCTGCTTCCTGGTATTGGTGATTCCTCAACTTGATTCCACCCGGGCTGGCTTTACCCTTCCACCACTGGCCGAATCTGAGGTGTGCGCGGCAGGCCGAGCTTGACTGTAATTTAGGCTGAGATCTCGGCGAGGATAACTGATTGGGGCTGACAGTTTTAGAGCCTGCTGTCATGGCATGTAGGCAGGGTGTTCTGCAGATGAGCGTGCCATAACCAAAGGGTCCTGAGGAGCTGTTCACATCCAAAGGGGTTCTGGGGTCCCACACACACTCTGTGGCCCTTAGGCCACAAAGCCAGATCTACCCGATAGCTCTATGACCTGGATACATTTATGTTATTTAGCAGACGTTTCGGTCCAATCTGGCGTACAAGTGGATACTGACCTTGAATTATGGGGAAAAGTGCATTCTGCCCACCTTTATATGCTCGATAGTACTTAACATTGCAGAAATAATTAGGAAATGCGTATATCCATCACAGCAGTTTCATTTGTGAACACATTTATAAGTATTTGCTCAGTAGAGGCCTGCTCGTTCCGTTGACAGCATGCCCGAGCCTCACCAATGTGTGTTCGCTTAGAAGTGGCCTGCTCGTTCTGTTGGCAGCATGCCCAAGCCTCACCAAAGTGTGTTTGCTCAGAAGAGGCCTGCTCGTTCCATTGGCAGCATGCCCGAGCCTCAGCAACGTGTGTTTGCTCAGAAGAGGCCTGCTCATTCCGTTGGCAGCATGCCCGAGCCTCAGCAATGTGTGTTTGCTCAGAAGAGGCCTGCTCGTTCCATTGGCAGCATGCCAGAGCCTCACCAACGTGTGTTTGCTCAGAAGAGGCCTGCTCGTTCCATTGGCAGCATGCCCGAGCCTCAGCAACGTGTGTTTGAGTTATTCATTGGGAGCAGACAGGTGATGCTCTCCCAAAACTTTTGTTAATCTTGTTATAGCCAGAAGCATAAACAAGTGCATGACTGCAACACCGTGAACATAAAAATAATGAGACAAATGGAGGAATGGTCCATTTATCAGCAGACCCATTAATGCTTCTAGCTGGTCTTCTGCCTATGACTCGGCATTCTAATTGAATAGTGCTTAAGAAAGACAACTCTAGAGCTCTTTAAAATTATTACACACATAATTTTAAGTTCTCATTTTCTATTAATTATTCTTGATATTTAAATTTCGGTTTTAGACGTTATCCAGACAGTACATACATGTTATATAATATGTATGATACTACTCTGTATGTTCTATTCCTGCTGGAATTCGCATTGGTAGCTTAATAAAATACATGCATCTCTTTGTATTATTAATACATGGATTTTTTTGCTTTTGAGAAAATCGTGGGGTTTGGGGTTTCAGGTTCTGGTGGTGAAGGGGGGCTCATCTTATGTATGTTAACAGGAAATGGCAAAAAATTCAAACAAGCAAGCAGTTTCCTTGATCTCTCTGACCTTTAAGACACCATTTCAGATGCCAAAGAAACATGGCCAGATTTAATCATTTATTTGCATTCTTTTCTGCAACATATTCATTTAATTTGCTAAGCAAACTATTGGCCTGTATGTGTCTTGCTTACCACTGTATTTTTATTATATATCTGCATGCATTTCCTTTTGATAAACTGTACAGCTTGACAAACTCGCATTAATGGAGTGCTACAAAATCCATTTCTGGAAACATTCCTAATATCATCGTTTCTAAAATGTTTAGCCCATTGTTTCTAAACAAAGAATGCATTCTATTATGTTACTATAGCATAATAAACAAGTGCATTGTGTCTATTATGGTACTATAAAAAATACTCATGATGATTAGTACTCCTTGTTTAGTACCACATCTGTAAATATCTGAATCAATGGTATCCGCCTTTAACAGTGCACTAGGATGTTTTTAGCTTATTATTATATTATTATTATTATCAGCTCATTGTTGCTTTTTCTTATACTGTATGGAAATACGTTTCGCACATGCAAGATGCTGCACAATAGAAATATACTTTTATATACTCATAGAAATATACTTGTTCTTAATTTTCCTCTATGCATTTTGTTTATAAATAAGAAAAGGTGACAGCACTCATATAGTGTAATAATCTTCTCTGCATTATTGATCCTCATTCATCTTCAAGAAAAATAAAAACTAAATCTCTAAAATTCGACACTCACCGCTTTCCATCTCCCCGAGGTGTTTACAATTCTCATAGAATTGTAAATGTACCAGAATTTACAAAAGACAATTATAAAAGACGTGTACCCAGTAACATAGGAGCTACATGTATGGCGGCTAGAGATGTTTCAGTTTCCCCCTCGGTGGATAACTCGGCTGTGTACTCATAAACATAATGCTCATAAGCAGGGCTTGCTCCACTGATGCTCTTCATGGATGGTTGATATTAAAATGTAGTAATAACATGTCTCTTGTCTGGGAGGATTAGGATAGAGCCAGATGACAGGGGATTGCGTCAGATTATATAGCAATTTTTATCCGCTTCTATATTTGGGTCTCCCTGCTTTTCGAAGGGCAAAAGAAACCAATGTACATTTTGGCACAATAAACTATAAACTGTGATTTATTAAGGGATCCACTCATTAAAGAAGTCTCCAAATAGTGACATGACACGATCCTTCAGGTGAATTATCTACAGGTATTTAATTATTTTAAATCTCCAGTTTCTCCTGCAACTCTAGTATTTAGAACATGGATGGATGGATAGATGTTTATTTTAACTTTAGAATGGCAGGCCAGATTAGTTAAATTTCTGCAGCTTCAGCTAAGGATGAGTAGCATGATTTGGGTTGATACGTACTGCACAGGAAGGTCAAAAATGGTCCCATGAGTACTTCTGTCATCCTCATACTGACTGGACACATGTGTCCGGGGGGGAGGACTTAGCAGAGTGGTTGGGCAAGGTCAGGCCGTGATGCTTTAATCGTGGGCAGCAAGAGCAGCTAAGCTTGCAGGCGTCCTGTGAGCTGTGTGGTCCTGTGGCTTGCCTGCAGTTTCAATGCTCGTTTTTCAAAACTGAAACACAGTCTTTGGCCTCAATTGCCCCAGTAGCTTTTTTGTCTGTTTTTTTTATTATTACTGAGTACTCATTGTTTTGTTTATTTGTATAATTGTATTCAGCTTTGTGCAATGTTATGTAGAATTTATATTAAAAAACATACCGTTTACAATTTATTTAATATTTTCCAAATATTAAAAAAAAAATTTAAGCCAATGTATAAATCACACTGAAGACAAAATGAGAAATAAAATATGACTAAAATCTCAGCAAAACCTCTAGTCATATGCTTCTTCAAATGCACTAGTTAATAGAATTGTACTGTGTGGTCTGTATTACATAGCCTAAAATTGTCCGTTTCTAGATCATCTCTGGGCCTAGTTAGTAGAAGAATATTTCATTTTCTTGCCTTTAGTTTTGTTACCATGTTCCTCTCGAGTGTTAATAAAAAGTTAATTAAAGTGGTACAGTCCTATTGAACCAAAGTCTTTTTTTTTTTTATTCCTGCATTGAGCGTATCAGGTTTAGTGCATGTGTGGAGAGATGGAATGGACAAGCACACGCCTGCTGGCTGTAATTTGCCTAGATATTTAGCAAGAGCCATTTTTTGCTAATAAATACTGTCACTGCGTATTTTGCATGGCCTCTTGATCCACTGACAAGAGTAGTGATCTGCTTAATATGATAAATCACAGTAGTTTCCAGCCTCCTCTCTCTGCCACATCTCCTAGTGCTCAAACCAGGGAAACCTTATATTTAAGGCACATCCTTGTCTTACAAGGGCTTGTCAAGCTGACGGTGTGACACAGGCCATTTTGAAATGGGGTGTGGTAAAGTCTTTGCATTTGTCAGTACAACATGGATGCTAAACTAATCATGGAATTAATAATGAAAAATGCACATTTAAAAGTTTAAAAATGTTTATAAAATTTGTTTCTCTGGAGAGAATAGTTATTTGAGGCATTTATATGTCCGCTTGATGGGTCTATTCTCATTTGTTTTAGGCAGATTTCAGCTCAGTCTTCTCATCGTTTGATAAAAATAATCAGCATTCTACAAAAAGAAGTAAAATTTTAAATGTGCTGTTTGCTCTGGACTATTTTGCATGTAGTCAGTAATGCCCTGTGTTTGATCTGGCTGAAATAAAGACCCCACCATCTCTTAATACTTATCTGTTAAATAGTAAGCAAACAGATATGTTAGATATCTTGAGAGTATCTTAGAACATAAATTTTGTTTGTGTTACATCAAATTGTGTATTTTTCCCTATCCAATTATGGCATGAATGGTGAATGATTGGTTACTCTAAAAGGTATAGCAATAGAACGACGGTTCCACTTTAGGATAAGGCTCCTTTTTGCTACTTTATAAATGGTTTTAACTCATTAATAAAAAACTTTTATAACTTTAATATAAAAAACCATAAAAAAGTTGTCTGCTGATTTACAAAATGTTACAATGTAATTCGTAATGATTATAAACCATTCATAAACCCATGATACGGGTAGTGTTTTGGTAAAGTGGTATTTTTTTAGGAATCCTGGAATCACTGAAAACCTGCATTGATGTCTAACAGCAATAGTGACCCAGTTGCTGGTGTTGGGGGTGGGGGGAATGAGCAGGGGAGTGGAGGTGAAGAGTCAGGGGAGTGAAGCACATTGCCATGCAGTGCTGGGGCATCGTGCATAAGTGAGGAACATCAAGATATGCCACACGCTCAGAGCAGCTCATACGCATGTGGTTATCAGTTAAAATGCACCTATATTCACAAGCCAGCTACGTATCAGACTGTAAAAGTTAACCATGCCGGGTCTTTTAATGGAAGTATGGAATTGCTCATAGATGTGAGAAAAAATTGACAAACCAGTCAGCTCAATTTTTGAATAATTGGCATGAATGCAATCTTTAACAAATTAGCATTTCATGCTCCCATATTTTTATTAAATATATGGTACAAACAATGAAGGTCATTGATGAAAAGAGGGTAATACGAGTGTTCCAGTCAATTCATTTGTGGGTTAAACCTTGCCTCCCATATAAAAAAATACACATAATTTAGATTTCTTGTACTTTAGAAGTGAAATTCTGTGCAATATGGCTCAATCTAAAATATTTTCCGAGGGCCTCAGAAGAGTAGGTGAAGCACATTAAGCTGGAAATCTTACAGACTTACTGATAATTACAGTGGACCTCAGAAACTTTTCCTCACAACTGCAACCATGATTAAGTGAAATGAAACACTTCAAAATTAAATATATATCTTTCGACTTTATTTCCTAATTCAGTTTTTTTTTCTTGAATCATCAGTTAAGCGGACTTTCAGGAGAGAAGCATTACGACATAAAATGACAGTGTAGGAAAAATAGAATGCTTTGTGTGCGCTCTTAGCTATTTCCGTACGGAACACAAAGCAAAGGGAACGAAAAGGAGTGAGAGAAAATACCATTTTGGATGTGCTGCCTGCCCAAGCGTAAAGCGTGATTAATTCAATAGCTTCCATAGAGGATGGGGCCAGAAGCTCTTTATCGGATGGCTTGGCCTACTTTCTACATCAGATGTCAGGAGGAATACTGCTCCTAATAGGTACTCGACATTTTTCAGGCAAATTAACATCAAACCAACATTTGCGTCAATACAAATATCCCTGGATCAGTTAATTCAGATTCATTATACAAATAATATAGAGTTTTCGTGCAGAGATCATCAGCTGTAATGACTGCAGTGGTATTGGTCAAATGTTGAAAGTAGCATTCCTTTTCTGGTGATTTGTTTGTGTGATACATCAAATTGTGTATTTTTCCCTGTCCAATCATGACATGAATGGTGAAAGAAGATTGGTTACCAGTGAGTTTGGATGATCCGACGTCACCCACTGATGCACTGCTCATTGTTCTATGAGCTTTTTTTTTTAATGAGGTCCTTACTTGTTGTCACTAATTGTTCAAGAGGGAAATTAAGTTCCAAGTTCATATCCGCTGCTTGAAGTACAGCAGTTCTGGCACTGTGTTTGGTTCAACACTCTGGGATTCAGAGAAGAACCATTAGTCAGGTCTCACAGGCAATCAGGACCACTGCGTCTCCTGATGGGTACACCACCAATGGGTCCAGGGAAATTTATTTGTGTCGTCCACTAGATCCTTGGGATGGAGTTAACGCAGGATTATGGCTTTCCTGCAGTCTGGCCTCTGTTGGTAAATTAAAGGACAGCTGGTTACAGATATTATTTCTCATGCACAGCCTCCGAACTACAAATCCTCCCACCATCGTTTCATTCTCTCCTCCTGTCTTCTCTGCCATTTTCTTTCCTCTCTATTGCCTCTCATTGCCTTTTCCTCCTAGGCCCCTCTGTCCTTCTGCCTTGTCTCTTTACATCTTGCACCCTGAATCACCCCGGCCCAATTTTCCTTCCAGTTATTATCTGAACAATCATTCTTTTTTACCCTGTGAATAAAAAGGCTTTGCTTCACTTCTCCGTCTTTCAGTCTCTGGTTCTGCAAGTTTTGATCATAGTCCAGTGGATTTTAAAGAGCTCTGCAGCCCACAAACATCTTTTCCTCCTTCTTTGTTATTAAAATGCACGGCAAAAATCCATCCATTCATTTATGTTACCCGCTTGTCCAATGCATAATTGTGGGATCCAGAGCCTACCGTGGAAGCTACTGACCTAAGGCAGGAAATACCCCAGGATGGGGTGCCAACCCATGGCAGGGCACACACATCATTCACACCTAAAGGCCATTTAGCAACTCCAAATGCTTTTGGCCTGGGGGAAGGGAGGGCACTGGAAAACCCAATGATGACATGGGAAGAACATGCAAACTCCACACAGATACTCTAGTGTCAAAGCAGAGACTAGAGGCGAAATCACTGTTGGCAAAAGCTGTCCTGCCCATTATTTCTGAGGTTCAGAATTACTGCACCTTTTCTGGTTCTGGTTCAAATGCACCAAAATTGCATTTGTTTTGTACCTCATTATAAAATTGCTTGTCTAATACATTGAAAGGATGGTTTCGTAAGTATACATGTAGAACAAATGCAGAGGAGGGAGAAATACCTATACTCTTGGTTAAAACTGCCCTGCCCATTATTTCTGAGGTTTCAGAATTACTGCCTCTTTTCTGGTTCAGTGTTCAAAACTGCACAGTCAAATGCAGCTGGAAAGTATTTGCGGTAGTACAGAAAATGAAATACTGTCTGAAATACTATTACGGCATACTGAAGGTGCTGAGCTCGTTTTTTCCTTTGTGGCTGCACATCATTTTCTTACACAGTTAACGAGGCGTCTTCATTTTCTGTGAAAGAAACCTCTTCAAAATGACTCCTTCGGCTGACGTTGCAAAAAAAAAAAGTTAAATAATCAATAAAAATAAAATAAATGTCAAAAGCAGGATTTTTGCACACAGAAAGTTAAAAGAGAAAAATGGCAATGGCTTATTTTGATGTAGTATCTTTGATGCTTAATATTATTCAGCTGTTTGCACTGCTCAGAATGGTAACTGAATATTTGAAGAGTGCTCCCTCTTGTGTTGCAACCAGGCATAAAATTATTACTCAAATAATAATAAACTGGAGCTAGCGATGATCACAGTACAAAATAGAATCACGTCCTTTCCACTTTGATTTTTTTTGTGGGGGAACAAAGGAGAACGACGCATTAATGCTTGTATGGAGATTTAACAAGTGCCACTAAATTGGTATTCGGCTCGCAATGACTGTCCTGTAAATGTATGTATCATTTTCTGTCATCCTCACAGGTGACTGGTTGGCTGCATTACCGTCACACTCTTCTAGCCTTTGGGGGATTCCTGTCACGTGACTTAAGTCCTGCCTCACCTCCACTCCCAGTATGGACCCGACCAAAATCCAGTCAGAAGGAGGGCTGAATGTCACCCTGACCATCCGACTCCTCATGCATGGCAAAGTAGGCATGGGCAGTGAGTGGTGTGTGGGGAGGGGTTGTTTTTAACAGGGACGAGATCCCAAAGGCTGCCTGCACTGACTCAGATGCCTTTCAGCGTCTGTCTGTGCATCACTTTCTGACTAAGTGTTCGTTGGTTTAGGAAGATTCAAGGACAATGTTCCTTTGTTCTCAGAACCATGTCAGAACCCATGCTCGTGATCTTCTGTCATATTCAGATTGTGCCAAAACAGATTGGATTCCTCTCTGTGTTCCTGTTCATCATCTCTGAGTTGTCTAAGCTTGCAGCCTGGGTTGGATTTACTTTCAAATATCTTAGGCAACATGTTGCATGAAACAAAAGCAGAGGAAAGGGGTCATAGGTATGGAAAACGTTAACAGTTTTTTTATTCATTATAGGAAGTGGGAAGCATTATTGGCAAGGTTAGTAGTTTGTGTGTTTTACCTACTAAGCAAACACTGCAGAAATGTTTATTTATTATTGTTTATTCCTAGTTAAGGTTGTATCCTAGGCAGCTAAATCAACAAGGTTCTTATTAAATGTTTAATACATCAATCTGTCTGCCACTGGGCTGTATCATTTTAAAATCAATGTATGTTTTATAGATGTATGAAATTATGTGAAGTTAATTTTCTTCAGTGTTAAATTTGAGAATTTTGAATTTTCCTTTTTCTCAGAAAGGGGAAACAGTAAAGAAAATGCGTGAGGAGGTATGTTTACAGTTGTATTTCATACTTTAATGTGAAATATTTGTATATGCTGGCCTTTTTCAATATCTACATATATTTTCCATAGAGTGGTGCACGAATCAATATTTCGGAGGGAAACTGTCCAGAGAGGATAGTCACCATCACAGGCCCAACAGATGCTATCTTCAAGGCTTTCGCTATGATTGCCTACAAATTCGAAGAGGTACCGTTTACCTTCCTTTGTCAGATAAATGTTCTCTGATTTTAATGACACACTTCATGCATTGTTTTCAAAATTGTTAAAATTGTACTTAATCTACCAAAGGAATGAGACAAGAAAACAGGATGTGCAATGCTTCCATGGTCTTCCAGGACATTATAAATTCCATGAGCAACAGTCCAGCCACCAGCAAACCGCCCGTCACGCTGCGGCTTGTGGTGCCAGCCAGCCAGTGCGGCTCTCTCATTGGCAAAGGAGGCTCCAAGATCAAAGAGATGAGGGAGGTAAGCAAGTACTGAACAATGTACCATTACTTTGCTAATCAGTAACATGCAAAAAACACGAGTATTTTTATGGTGGTCATAGGTATGGAAAAATCCAATTTTGCTCCATGAGCTGGGAGGGACGGATTAGAGCGATTTCAATTGCACTGTATTTCTCTCCAGTCCACAGGTGCCCAAGTGCAGGTGGCGGGGGACATGCTTCCGAATTCCACAGAACGTGCTGTGACAATCTCGGGGACCCCAGATGCCATCATCCAATGTGTCAAACAGATATGTGTGGTCATGCTGGAGGTAGTGTACAGCATGAGGCATGCTGGGATTGCACCACATATTCTGCATGAATTCGGGCACAACATAGCCTGTTATGGAGTTCATGAAATAAAAATCCTTGCAGGCTGAACTGTGCTGGTCAATCCATTAGGTGACATAGGTGACCGCCTAGGTCTGAGGGGGTGCCTCAGGTTCACAGGATGTTTTTTTTATGTGTATTTGCGTTAATAATCTGTGGAGTTTTTGACTCTGTTTTATTTGCACAACAATGTTGTAACGGTTTTTTCTTTGAAAGAAATAATTTTTCACTTTCTGCCTAGTTTTTGTAGTAATCCATTTGCATGTTAGCTTATTGACTGCTAAATATGCAACATGTCTTTTTTCATATTTGTAAAAGGGAATTGTTTCAGGTAAAAGTGAATAGTTTGGATGTTGACAATCTATGTAAAAGTCTTGTGGAAAAGCGTTTCTGTAATGTGCTTCTCATTCTTTCACCATATTCTCCTCAAGCAAGAACAGTTAACATGTTTCAGAAATTTTTATATCACATTCCCGCTTTCACCTGCCCTACCCTTCTCTCTGTTTCTTTCACTGACTCTCTCTCTTTCTCCTCTAACTCTCTCTCTCTGCCTGTCCCTCTTCCCCTCTCCTAGTCCCCACCAAAAGGTGCCACCATCCCCTACCGCCCCAAGCCCGCCTCCACCCCCGTCATTTTTTCAGGTGGCCAGGTAAGAGCCGACCCACTGGCAGCGTCTGCAGCCAACCTCAGCCTTTTACTGCAGCACCAGCCACTGCCTGTTAGTGCCCTCAGGTTTTCTCACCGTCTCGCTTGCATGCCACTGGGCCCAGCTAGCTGGGGAGATGCTCATGTGGGGAGAGAAGTGCTTCTCCAGC